>CABHPP010107718.1:0-15637 GCA_902168425.1 Peromyscus attwateri
AATTAAACTAGAAATCATAACAGAAACACAGCTGGAAAATCCCAAAATACATACCTGAAGATTAAACATACCTCTAAAGTAACAGACAGGTTACAGAAGTCCTAAGAAACACTTCTAACTAAAAGTATCTAACTAGAAGTTTGATACTCCTAACTAAAGGAAAATATAACATCAAAAGTTGTAGGGTCCTGAAAAAATAAGAGAAAAAATTTACAGTAGTAAAGTATTAGAAGAGAAGATCTAAATAAACATCACAAATTTTATGTTTTCACTTAGGAAACTAGGAAATAATGGAGAAAATCATCCAAAGTAAGCGGTAGAAAATAAAGGTACAGTAGAAATCAGTATCACTTCAGCAGCACATATGCTAAGAATTAGAATGGAACAGAAGAGTAAGACCCCTATAAATAAATAATAAAGTAGAAATCAATGAAACTGAAAACAAATACAAATCCTAGAGGACAAAAACCTGATTAAAACTTATTCCTTAAAAAATATAAAGTCCATAAATTGAGCCAACAACATAGCTCAGGGGGGCTGGCTGCACAAGCCTGATGTCCTGAGTTCAAAGCCCAGACCCATGGTTAAAGGAGAAAACCAACTCCTCCTATAAGTTGTCCTATGATCGTCACGTGCATTGTACAGCACGCATGCACACACAAACACATCATATATACACTATAATAATGGCTGCTATTTTTTTAAAAAAAAAGCTGGTAAGCCGGGTGTGGTGGGGCACACTTTTAATCCCAGCACTCAGGAGGCAGAGGCAGGTAGATCTCTGTGAGTTCAAGGCCAGCCTGGGCTACAGAGTGAGTTTTAGAACAGACTCCAAAGCTGGTAAACATCTAGCAAAATTAGTGGAGAGAGGATATAAAAATTATTAATATTAGGGGTTAGAGAGATGGATCTGAGGTTAAGAGGACTAGTTGCTTTTGCAGAGGACCCTGGTTCTGTTCCCAGTACCTACATGGTTGTTTATAACCACCAGTGACTCCAGTTCCAGGAGACCTGATGCCTTCTTCTAGCCTCACACACCAGGCAGGCACTCATCTAGTGCACAAACATTCACGTACATAAAAACATTAAATTACTAATCTCAACAAAGACAGGAGGCTGGAGACAGCTCAGCAGTTAAGAGCACATGGTGCTTTCAGTTCCCAGCGCCAGGTAAGGTGGCTCTGAACTGCCTGCGACTTCAGCTCCAGGAAACTCAACACTGTCTTCCGACTCTGCAGACACAATACCCATCTTCACAAACCCATATAATAAACACACATTCATATACATACAACTGAAAAATAAATAAATGAATGAATGAATGAATGAATGAATGAATGAATAAATAAATAAATAAATAAATATGAAATGAAACGCAACTAATCAGTGCTGGTCCTACAGCCATTAGTAAGTGTGTCATGAAGAACACTATCCACAGGTTTATTAGGCTAAATGAAACACACTAATGCTACGAAGTAAACTTAGTAAAATGCTAGGCATGGTGCTGCCCACTTACAATATCAGTACTTAAGAGGCTGAGGCAGGACAATTTATACTAAACATATGCAAGGTTAGTTCAAAATTCAAGAATAACATCCATTACAGCAACTAAGGAAGAAAAATTCTATAATCGTATTAATATGCAAAAAAGGTTAAACTCTAATATACCTTCACAAAAAAAAAAAAAACCCAGCAAATTAACAGTGTTAAATCAGATGCTTTCCCGCCATTAAAATTAAGAACAAGATGCCATGCAGTAGTGACACGCCTTTAATCCCAGCACTCAGGAGACAGAGGCAGGTGGATCTCTGTGAGTTCGAGGACAGCCTGGTCTACAGAGTGAGTTCCAGGACACAGAGAAACCCTGTCTCAAAGAACAAAGACAAATAAACAAAAAAGACGAAAGACTCAAAAGCCAGCATAATCCTAAAGGAGAGCAGAGTGGGAGTCCTAAGAGCTCTTCACCTCAGCCGTTAGTGGCATTAGGGAGCTGGGGCTGGGGCAGTGCAGCGCATTCAAGAGGCCGTGAGCTCAGTCCCTAGCACCGCTGAGCTCTATTATCCCAGCACCTGGGAAGCTGGATCAGGAGGAGTAGAGTTCAGTTATATAGTGACTTCTAGGCTACCCTAGGATATTGATCCTGTTTCAATTAAAAAAAAAAGTACTGTGATATTACTAAAAAAGAAAAAATAATAAACAAAATATAGCCTAGAAACACACATACATAGAGTCCACCAAAGTCTGAGAAAGAAGCAAAGGCAATTCAGAGAACACAGGACAACCTTTCATTCCATCAAATAACAACAGAACAAGGGAGCCCCACTAGAAAGTGAGTCTGGAGTCGTTAAGACAGTACAGCGGGTAAAGATGCTTACCACCAAGGATAACAACCAAACTTTGATCTCAGGACCTACAAGATGGAGAGATTCCTCCAAGTTATTCTCTGACCTCTACACATGTGCTCTGGCACATGGGCACACACACATCCATGTGCACACAATAATTTTAAAAAAAAATTTTTTTTTAAGATTCTAGGGAGCTTGGCATGGCAGCAAATGCCTTTAATTTCAGCACTCAGGCCGGGCGGTGGTGGCGCACGCCTTTAATTTCAGCACTCAGGAGGCAGTAGCAGGTGGATTTCTGTGAGTTCAAGGCCAGCCCGGTCTCCAAAGTGAGTTCCAGGACCGCTAGGGCTACACAGTGAAACTCTGAGTTTAGAGAACTTATCCATCTTAGAGAGGCCTGGGTTTGATTCCCAGCACCCACACTGGATGTGGTAACTCACAAACACCCGCAACTCCAGTTCCAAGGGATGTGCATCCTCTTCTCACTTCCTCAGGCACCAGGCATTCACATGGTGGGCATGCACACATGCAGGCAAAACACTCACACATATAACATCGAATAAATAAACCTAAACAAACCAAGTTCCAATTCTAAACATATCTTATACCTACACACACAAACACACAAATCCTTAAAATGGGCCACAGACCAAAATGTGAAAAAAAAATAAAAAATTGTAAAATTCCAAAAAGGATGGGTATGATGGTACACACCAGTGGTCCTAACTGGAAGGCTATCAAGCCATGCAAAGACACCTCCTGCCCAATGGAAGAAGCCGATCTGAAGGCACCACACCCTGTATGAGTTTACCTAGATGACATCCTGGAAAAGGGCAAACTGTGGAGATGGTGAGGTGGACAGTGTTGCTAGGGCTCAGGAAGAGAAGGGGAGGTTCCCTGAGGATTCAGAGAACAGCCTGGACAACACAGTAAGAGTCTACTTAAGCTGGGTGGTGGTGGCACACGTTTTTAATCCCAGCACTTGGGAGGCAGAGACAGGCAGATCTCTGTGAGTTCTAGGCCAACCTGGTCCAAAGAGGGAGTTCCAGGACAGCCTGGGCTACACAGAGAAACGCTGTCTCAAAAAACCAAAACCAATCAGTATCTCATACCTGTAATCTAGCACTTGGGTTGAGGTAGCTTCAAGGCCAACCTGGACTAGCCTGGGCTAAATAGCACAACCTGTCTCTAAACAAACTAGTCAATCAATAAACAGAGTAACTCCTAAATTATAAAAAAAATCTAGATGTTCTTGGGTTTGGAGATGACCTTCTAGACATAATCCCAAAAGTAGAAACCCTGAAAGAAATTATTTGTCTACACTGAAATTAAAAACTTTTCTTGGGGAAAGCAGTAATGTAAGCCACAGACTGCAAGAAAATATCTGCAAAACCCTTATCTGATAAAGGGCTGATATCCAAAATATGCAAAGAATTCTTAAAAAAAAAAAAAAAAAAAAAACAAACTATGGGCAAAATACCAGAACAGATACTTTTAGTAAATGTGTATGAGTGTGCGGCAGGGAGGGGAGGGGGTGAGTGGGGAGTGGGGGAAAAAAAAAATCAAATGCTCTTAGTCTATGTTTAATACAACTACAACAGAATACCCTACCAGGTAACTTATAAACAATAAAAATGCACTTGGCTCATAATTCTAGAAGCTGGAAGGATAAAGAGGATTCAGTGGTAGCACATGCCTGTAATCCCAGCACTGGACAGTCTGAGGCAAAATTGAAGTACAAGGCCAACCTGGGCTATACAGCAAAAACGACGCTTCACAAAAACCAGAAAGAAAGAAAGCGGACAACTAAGCCTCCTCTGGTGAGTCTTCTGCCCCCACGACAGAGGCACCGCCTGGTTGAGACAGCACATGAGAGGGAGAAAGGTCTACAAACCCACTCTCCAGACAGCAGTGTGAGAACGTAAAGGGATGATGGTTCAGTGGGGCAGTGCTTGCCCTGCGCGGGTGAAGACCAGAGTTCAGATCCTCGGAACCCATGTAAATGCCATGTGGGCATGGCAGTCTGTATGTAATTACTGCCTCAGAAGCCAGAGGCCAGGGATCCCCAGAGCAAGCCTGCTAATGAGACTAACCACATCAGTAAGCTAAGGGTTTGACTGAGAGACTCTGCACCAATAATGTGGAAGAATGATTGAGGATGAGTCTCAGCATCAACCTCAGGCCTCCACATATGTGTGCACATATGTGCACACACACACACACACATGCATACTATACACACATGAAAATGGAGAAAGAAAAAAAGAGAACATCAATCTAGTCACGAGGGCAGAGCTCTCATAACAACATTTATTTATTATTAATTTGCTTCATGTTGAGACAGAGCCTTGGGCTGGGATGTATCTCAGTGACCAAGTGCTTGCCTAGCATGAGGCCCTGGGTTCAACCACTAGAACCACCCCCCCACCAAAGGCAGGGTCTTGCTATGAAGCCCAGACTGGCCTTGAACTCACCACCTTCCTGTCTCAGCCTCCCCACATCTGGCTGTCAATCATCTCTTACAGGCCCCACCTTTCAACATTGATGCATTCAGATTATGCTTCCAGCACATGGACTTATGAAGGAAATCAGAGAACCACAAATTAAATTGTTATCACTATTCATTTACTAGAATGGCAAAAAGCCAAAATAATAACCAGGGGGGAGACGTGAAATAACAAGAAACTCCGTCTTCTGCTTTACGAATGAAAAATGATACAGCCACTTTGGAAGACCCCTGGGCAGTATTTTTACAAACTGAACATAATCTTACCATATAATCCAACAATCATGTTCCCTGGTAGTTACTCGAAGGTGCTAAAAGTATGGCCATACAAAACTGGCACATGAACGTTTTCAGCAGCTCTGTGCACAAATGCCAAACTTAGAAGCGACAAGGTAAGTAGATAAACAGACTGGTAGATCTATACCATGGGGTGTTATTCAGCACTACAGGGAAATCAGCTGCACCAAGACAGGAAGACACAGGAAGGGATCTCAAAAGCAGGCTGCCAAGTGAAAGGCAACATGAAAGACTTAATGACGGCAACTTAGAATACAGCCTGGGGAGGGGCAAACTGTAGAGACAAAGAAAGGACTAGTGTTTGCCAGGTGTTTTGGAAGAGAAAAAAGGTGATGAATAGGTGGAGAAAAGAGAATTGGGGGATGGGCACTAGAATCATCTTGTCACACATTTGCCCAGGCTCTACGATCTGTCCAACCAAGAGTGAATCCTATTGCCAAACATGACTGTACTTAACAGTACCTGGTTCATCAAGTCCAGCACTCTACTTGAGACATGAGTAATGAGGGAA
This sequence comes from Peromyscus attwateri, assembly GCA_902168425.1. Taxonomy (NCBI): domain Eukaryota; kingdom Metazoa; phylum Chordata; class Mammalia; order Rodentia; family Cricetidae; genus Peromyscus; species Peromyscus attwateri. Next base: position 5,660 of record CABHPP010107718.1, read on the forward strand.
CTCAGGAGCCGGGGACACACGGAAACTGAACTTTCTACTCACTTTTTCCATAAACCTAAAACTGTCTCCCAAATCTACTGAAATACATATGCCTTGGGGAGCAGACAAAAAGGAAGAGAGATTCTTCAGACTGTAGGAGTGTGTGGCTGCCATCTTGCCCAGGACTGACTGCTGCCTCCCTAAAGAAACTCCTGCACGCTCCAGGAGAAACCAAAACTGACTTAGGGTTGGGGACCTAGGGGCTGGGGACCAAAGTCTCCTCAGAGTCTTGCTCCCCAAAGGCCGCCCTGCTGCCACACACCTTACTCTATTATAAGTGGTGGCCTTTAAAGTGTCTGAGGGGAAAGGGGACACCTGACAACTTTACTTCCTGTAGGAATTCTTTCTAACCAGCCTATAGGTTCTATCAGCCTGAAAACAAGAATGATTTGTCCCAAGGTTAAAAACATTAGCACCGACAAGGAAGTATAAGGCTAATTTGAAGAAAAACAAATGGACAAACAAGCAAACACTGCTTCTGAATACTGAATTGAGGCTGTGTGAATTTGTCTCCTGGCCATAGGCTCACAGGCCATAGATTCCATACGGGTTTCCTTGACTGCCACAGATCAAAAGCCAAGGCAGGGTGGCCATGGGCAAAGGGCTCTCATACCATTTCCAACCACAGTGGGGAGAACTTCCTTCTCCCTCTCCCCCTCCCCCTCCCCCTCCCTCTCTCTCTCTCTCTCTCTCTCTCTCACACACACACACACACACACACACACACACACACATACGTGTACCTTACACTTCTACTCCCTCGTGCAGAAGCCCTCCCGCCTCCATCCTCACTCAAGCTGTACTCCAACAAAGAACTGCACCCTCATGATGACCAGAGTCAGCCAGGGAAGGAGATCTTCTCTTAGAAGTACCAGCTATCAAGGGAAAAGGATCTAAGTAGAATGTGAGCTTACAATTCTAGTACATTAATACCACCAGCCAACCACCATTAATGGCTGCTAACATCGCAAAAGACAGCTATTCAGTCTTTTTGTTGTTGTTTATTGAGACAGTCTCTCAACTTAGCCCTGGCTGTCTGGAAACCAGGACATGTATAAGCCACACTAGCCTTGAATTCAGAGAGATCCACCTGATCTCCAGTGTTGGGACTGAAGGCCCACATTACTGGAATTTCGCTGGTGTCAGATCCCCAACTGGGACTGGAGTTACAGCCAGCTGTGAGCCACCATATGGTTGCAGGGAATTGAACCTGGGTCTTCCAGAAGAGTAACCAATGCTCTTAACCACTGAACCATCTCTCCAGCTCCTATCTGTCTTTTAAAAACATGTATCATTCACCTATAAAGCATTCATGAAAAAAAAATCGAAACAAGTCTCTAGTTCCAATTATGAATTTAAAGAAACTATAAGACCAAACCAACTAAAGTGGCATAATGGAAATGCAATCCGAAGAAGGCAGACATCAGGGAAGTTTACAGAAAACAGTCACCGAGACGGCTCAGTGAGTGAGGGTGAGTGCCTGCTGCCTAAGCTTGAGGATATGAGTTCAGGCCCCAGCACCCATGTGAGAGCCACACGTGGCCCTGCATGCATGCCGACAAGCCCGTGCTGACAGGAGAGAAGACGGACAAGACAGACCCCCACAGCTAGCTGGCCAGCCGGCCTAGCCAAGAAATAAAAAAGGGGAGAGACTCTATTTCAAAGAATACAGTGGAAAGCAAAGGAGCAGGGCACCTCGTGTCCTCTCGGGCTTCCCCATTTGCACACACAGGCACACATGTCCAAATAAATAAATGCACACACACACACAACGCATCCAAATTATCTCAACTAAAGGAAAGGAAAAAATAACCTAATTTCTTCAACAAATTTAATAGAGAGGAAAACAGATGGCAGAGAAATCTATAGATTAAAAGATTTAAATAGCAGAGAAAGAACCATATTTGGCTCTTGCTTTGAACAAGCTGTTTTTAAGAGGTTATTATAGGACAATCGGGGAGACAAACAGTGGATGTTTCATTCCACTCCATGAGTATAAGCAAGCACAGAGGCCAACAGCGGCAATTTCAACAATTAGGATGCTGAGGCAGGAGGATTGCCAGGCGTTCAAGGCCAGCCTGAGCTATATAATGAGACCCTTATTTCTCTCTCTCTCTCTCTCTCTCTCTCTCTCTCTCTCTCTCTCTCTCTCTCTGTTATTAACTTATTCCAAAAATAAAACCAACACTAAGGGTAGTGTTGTGGCATACAACTGGAGTTCTGACTAGTCAAGAAGTCCAAGGGGAGAGACCACCGCCCCATTCAAGACCAATTAACCTGGCAGACAAACATAGTAAGACCCCACTGAGAGGAGGGAGATGAATATTGCAAAGACACCCCACACGCACATAAAATAAAATAAACTTTAAATGATACAGCTAAGAGCAAAATCTGAGTAAGCCTTGGGAATTGAGGCTCTTTTCAATGCCAGGATGGAGCACAGGGCTTTGTGCATGTAACGCAAAGGTTCTACCAGCAAGCTGCAAGCCCAGAGAAGGAAGACTGAGATGGAAGGCAGGGAAATGGCTCACTAGGCGGAGTTATTCCTCCAAATCTAGGATGACTGCAGCACAATGACTGTCTGATATCACCTATTACAAGAACTGTACTACAGTGGCCACAGCAAGTGCTGGAGAGATGCAGGAATCCGGACCCCTCACACAGGAACTTGGCATGATGCAGCCGCTCTAGAAAATGGCCTAGTATTCTCTTGACTAAAATCTAGTGTACAAAGTAGAGGGAATCTAGGGAGATGTCTTAGTGGGTAATGTGCTTGCTATGCAAGTATAAGGACCTGAGTTTAGTACCTAAATAAAATAATAAACAAATAAACAAACAAACAAACAAATAAATAAATAAATAAATAAAAGGTGGATGGCAGTGCCTGTCTGTAATCCCAATGTCAGCAGGCACAGATGGATCCTGAGGGCTTAATGTTCAATCAGTCTAACCAAAATAGTGAATTCCAGGTTCACAGAGAGATCCTGTCTCAAAAATTAGGTGGAGAACAAAATGAAGATATATGGTGTTAACCTCTGACCTCCAAATGCACGTGCACATGTACACACACACACACACACACACACACACACAAAGTATAAAAAGTGGTTAGGAGCTCTTTAAACTAAACATGTACTTACCATATGGCATTGGGCATTTATTCCCCCAAAATGAAGCCTTATGTTCACATAAAAAATACACAAATGTTTATAGCAGCTTTATTTGTAACAGTCAAAAACTGGAAACCACTTTTCTGGAATATCCTTCGGCTGGTGCATCCATACAATGGAATACTACCAGGTAACAGAGGAACTACTGGCACTTAAGGCAAGCTGAATGACTCGCAAAGAAATTTCAGTGAGAAGAAAACAGCCAAAGTAACAAACTATAGGATTCCATTTAATTCACATTCTCAAAAGGGCAAATTTGCAGAGATGGAGAACAGACTAGTACTTGTTAAGGGTTAGGGACAAGAAGGATGTGTGTTCCGATGGAGATCAGAGAGATCTCTGAGTTGATAGAATAGTTCTATCTTTTTTATTGTTCCTCATGAAGGAAACATGATGAACATCCAAGATGAAGATGAACCTGACCCAGTTCTCTATCTTGACTGTGGCGGTGGTGGTATGAATCTACAAATATGGTAAAGCTAAACACAGCACACACATATAGGCATGTGAAACTGGCAAACTATGAAACGTCACAGATTATGAGAATGGTAGTTCTGAATTAACTAGTAATTGGGACGTTACTACAATGAAACTGAGCAAATAGAATATGATGATCACTCTACTAATTTCTATAACTTCCTACTAATTTATCAATTATCTCAAAAGAAAAAAATTAATGCAACTATATATATATATATATATATATATATATATATATAGGTTAATTATGGTAACAAGTAGAAAAGTTTTGTTAAAGTTTTTGAAACATGGTAATAATGATTTCTATTTTCTTGAACACTTCTATTTAATAAATTAACAGGAAAGCAAATATCTCTGCACTAATTACAAACCACTATTTTAGGAGGGATTTGAACTAGAATTCCTATGTTTTATTATTAAATACTAATGTAATCTCTGAGCTAAATGGCTCCATGTTCAACTTTTTCTTAAAATCTTCAACTCAATTTCCTATGTGGCACAAAGTTCTAGTATATATAAGTCTTTTATAACATCAATTTATCAGAATTTAAAGGTGAATGCAAATTAATGAAAAGCCTAGCTTAAAGCCATCTTCAACTTCAATACATAATCACTTACAAGAAAATCATTACGTGTAATCTTATAGTGTAATAAATGTAAAGCCATTTTAGTGTTCCAGAGCAGCTAAGTCCTTAGCAAATACTCTCAAGTTAAAAGAACATTCTAATGTCCTCTCAACTCCTCAGGAGGCTTTCAGCTGTCCAGTCAGCTCTGTAGAAAAAAAGAGCACAACCAGCTGCTAATAAGTGGACCAACAGTCTTCAAAAACAGTGTCTTCCATGGCCCATCACCCTAGCAAGAACACACCACACCTATGTGTATGTGATTAGTAGTCTGTAGTGTTGTGGGTGTGATCCTGAAATAGTTTCCGCCACTAAATGCTAATCTACCAGTCAAGAGAGCAGAAGAGAAAGCTGTGTGAAAGCGTACAACAGCCGGCTTTTCTAGTTCCCACAGGGGAAGTGCCCATGAGTTTTCTCAGCTTCAGAAGGTATACGAATACCTACCTATTCATTGCCCTCATGTCTACTCCAGTTTTACAATTTTCAGGTTGTCTGAGAAAGAACTCATCAAGGAAGACAGCCACCTGCCCAGTCCAGTGTCACCAAAGGAATCCATAACATTGCTTCCCAGAGCCTTCTGAGCTCCTATACTATGACAGGTAGCTGTTTCATGAAAGAAACTGAGATAGGCCCCAGCAGACTAGGACCCAGACGTCTCCCTTACTGGTCTACCACCCTTTTCCTGCCTCTCTTTCCTCTACTGTCCTAAACCACCCGCGGAAGCACAAGGTAGACTCTGGAAGGCTCTAGCTCTGTTTCCCTTTGCTTCTCAACTGCTAGAGATGCAACAGGAGTTTTCAAAGACTACCCGTGCCAATGACCCCAAAAGAAACAGCACTCACCAGTCAGACCCTTCCTAAGAAGATGAAGTTATGCCGTGAAAGCATGAATTACAGGTAACACAGAATCCACAATATGTCGTCATCATTTTTTTTTAAATTGGTTTTTCAAGACAAGGTTTCTCTATGTAACAGCCCTACCTGTCCTGGAACTCACTTTGTAGACCAGGCTGGCCTCAAACTCACGGAGATCCACCTGCTGTGCGCCGCTACCACCACCATCCAGCAAGACTTCTCACTTCTTTCCTACTCAACCTGTGTTCATCTGCCTGACTGATCAGAAGCCCGGCAGGGACACCAATCCCATGACAATATTGAAGAATAAGCCCCAAGACCAACACTAAAGAGAAGCCATCGGCACTGGTACACAGTGAACTAGATGATGGTGCTGTGGGAAGAATGCTGGGCCTGGGTAAATATCACAGCCCTTAGCACCTAACATCCAAAGCTGTGTGGTTATCAAGCCCAGCACCGAGCCAGGATCCTTTCTTAATCTGTTCCTCCCACTCACATTCTTACCTCCTTAGCTCAAAAGCTGATTCCTTAAACTTGCGTTTTTAGGGTGCTGGAGTGCAGCTTGGCGATAGAGTGAGAGCCCTAGGTCCCTAGCTCATGATGAGAGCCCAGGTCCAACTCCAAGAACTATCCCAACATACAGAAGTAAAGCCTTTTCCCCTGAAGTCTCCTTGATATCTCTTTTGTTAATGCATAGTCCTCAAAACATGACTGAGAAAGTCACTTAAGCCTTGACAAACCAGAGACTTCCCAGGACAGCCACACAGCCTCATCCTCATGAAGGTCGGAAAGTATCAGGCACGTTCGACAGAAGTTTCTGAACACCAGGTCAGGAGCAAGGGCTCTGGCTCTTTGCCATCCTTCCTTCTTTACCACAAGCACCCTTAAATCTCTAAGAAAAGAGCTTCTGGCCGGGCCTGGTGGCACACACCTTGGGAGGCAGAGGCAGGATGATCTCTGGAGGCCAGCCTGGTCTACAAAGCGAGTTCCAGGACAGCCAGAGATAGAGCAACCCTGTCTCAGAAATACAAACAAGATAAAAACAAAACAAAGAAAAGGGCTTCTGGCTCATTTCCATGGGCAAGAAAGTGCTGATGGACAGACAGCATCCTGTGGTGGGACCAGGTACATGGAAACAACTGGAAAAGTAAATAAATAAAAATAAAAATAAAAAATAAAAGGAAGCCAGGCCTGCTGGCTTAGGTATTATCCTTGCTACTCAGGAGACTGAGGCAGGAAAATCATAGGATTAAAACCTGCCTGGGCTACAGAGTGAATTCAAGGCCAGCCTGGGTAACTTGGCTGAGACCCTGTCTCAGACAGTAAAAAAGAAAGGGAAAAAGCTCTGGGGATATAGCTCACTGATAAGAGGTTTTTGTATAACACACACAAGGCTCTGGGGTGAATCTCTGGTACCTCCAAAATAAATAAATAACAGAGCAAACTCAAACACCCTCTGGGCTTGGGTTTGTGGCTTCAGGGGACAAAGGCTTGGAGCAGTACATCCAGAGTAGTTTCCTTTTGAAAAGAAGACTTTAGGAGAAGACCCACGTGCTCATTTTTCTTCTTCTCTCTCTTTTTCTTTTGCGGCATTACTAAGGATTGAACCTAAAGTCCATACAAGTGCTCTACCACGGCTACCCCCGCAGCCCTAGGATAGTACTCTACATGAAGAGTGCTCCTATCCAGTGAGTAGAAGGGAGTTCATTCATAAGGGAAGGGTCAGACATCAGCTAGTACTTGCAAGAACATGAAGCATGTTAAGGAAGAACCGAGACTCACGAATTAGGCAATCTGAGGAGTCAGGGTTCAAACTCTTAAGTCTTAGGGGCACTCAGGGAGTCTAGTCAACCACCGCCACAAGAAATACAAGACATAAAGGAGAGCAGGGGACAGTCAGTCTCAGAGTTCTAATGCCCTATCCACATGCTGTGTGTCCCAAGTCCCCAGCTGGAGAGTCAACTAGAGTCCAGGAACCGTAATATGCTCATCTACCAGCACAGTTAAATCCCGAGAACACAGAAAAAATGGTACGAGTAACACTAAATTTAATGTCAGAATAGTGTTCAGAGTTTCCTCTGTGACTGAAAAACTCCATCCTATAGGGAAGCTCCTACAGCAGGAAGGTAAACAACTCAGAAGTCCCCAAAACCGACCAGATTCACTAAGCCCCTCCCTGCCAGAGTAAGCAATAAAAGCTGGGAGTCCCTCTCAGGGGAGCAGAACCCAGCTGCAAAGAAGACTCTCAGATGACTTTGAGACAGACCAGCCTCCTGGAAGAGGTTTAGACCAACGCAGACACCTGGGAAGGACACTGTCCAACCTGTTAACCTGCCTACCAGCTGTGCAGTGGGCTCCAGGTTCTCAGCTTTGTGAGCTGTCCCCATGCTGGGGTGGGCTTTGGTGACGCAGCTGTCTTTGAGTCATTTCTACTTCTGTACGTGACCTTTCACCCACATTCCTTTAAGTCACCCCAATAAAACTCATAGTTCACCAAGTTGGACCTTGGTAATACCCATACTTTGATCTGTTGTGAGTATCTGGGGTGAGCAGAAGAGTATGCTGTGCCTCCCCAAGGAAAGTTCTGTCACCTAATGAATAGCACGATACTGAGAAGTACACTCAGAAGTCCAACTGTTTAAATTCCTGTATTTAAAAGCAAAACGAGGCTGGCAAGATGGCTCAGGAGGTAAAGTTGCCATCAGTCAAGATGAACAGAGTTCAATCCCCAAGACCCAGAAGAACACCAGCTCCCAATATGTTCCTATGACTTCCACTCCCTTACCTTGGCACATGCAGGCACACACATACAAAATAAGTAAATGTAATTTTTTAAGTAATAAAAAAATAGCAAAACTCCCTTAAAAGCTAAAAAATAATGCCACATAAATCAAAACAAAAATCATTCGGAACCCAGAGTCTCTTAGTAAGCCTTCTTAGAACTGTTTGATGTACCTCTCAACACTAGGAAGTCTCAGAATGGAAAAGTTAACTACTAACTGCTGGTGTCTTCTTCTGGGAGCGGGAAAGAATAGAAAGTCTGATGGTGTGATAAGCCGCTTAACAAGTTTACAATCAGTTTTTAAGCAGTAATCCCTCAGGGAAATGAACATTCCTCCCTGATCCTTCTGAGGGCAATACAATATCTGAAGCTTCTGTGTGTGAACCTTTTCAGGATTTATGTTAAACAGTAAGGAGAACAACTTCTCAGCTATCAGAGGCAGCCAGCACTTTGGATTTATAGTATCTTTTCTAGAAACAAACAAGACTTCAGTAAAATGCAATTAGGGACCTTCCAGATATTAGTTGACAGTGATTACCTAACCAGAGCTCATTCCTGAAGACAAAACTACCAGAGCCCTCAGCAGCAATCTGTTGTCACTAAACCACAGGTTTAGTTAGCCTTGCAAAGGCTAACAGGATGGAACCACAACTCTTTAACAAAAGGTGATGACCATGGAGAGCGCCCTTGAATCGGGGGCAGAAATGACTGAGCCATGGAGGCTCTCCTCTGGAAAATGAGGGCAGCTATGAGTCGTTCCCCAGCACCAGTCCTGAGCCACGTGACTGCACTTTTCCACAGAAGGTGGGAGTTGTAATAGTAGCGTAGAGAGCAGACACCAGCCCCCTGCAGCAGAGGGAGCCCACCAACTCATTTTACCAGAGCTCCACACAACTCTCTCTCCTCGCCAACCAGGGCAGACCTGAATGGTTGAGCTAAGCAAGGTTCACACGGGATTACTAATTGATTTCCTGAGGCCTCACTACAGATCAGTACCTGAAAATGAGAAGCAATTTCCAGGCTGGTTTTCCATACTAGAGCTACACAAACCACACACCATACTTCTCACACACACCATACCACAGTCCAAAAGCTTCATTTTATCAAAATAAAAAAAAAAAAAAGAAAGAAAGAAAAGAAGAGAGACTCAGCAACCTAATCCAGCCAACACAGGGGCTCTTCCCAAAGGGAAACCAGGCTGGAAGCATTCCCAGCTTATGTACATAATTCACTAGGGCTCAGGTAAGATTCCATTTTGTAAGAGATGAACTTTAAACACAAAGTCACTGGTGGTGCAACATTCACACACTTAGCACCACCGTCACCCCTAAATGAGAACCACTGCTGCCTCTGCCACAGTGACAACCTCACAGCGAGAAGCTGCCAACCATGAACTCCTGGAAAGTTCTATCAGGGCTCGGAAGAGCTCACCATCTCTGCCAACCTAAACGTAGCTATCACTCACTGCTTTCGTTCACTACAGTCCGGGCAACACAAATGCAAGAATTTTTTTTTTCTTTTTAAATAAACATAAAAGGTGGGCCAAAGGGTCAAGAGCAGGCAGTGTCTTTCAGGGCTGACAAGATTCTTGTCGGGGGTTGGGGGAGGGGAAGGAGCATTCTGGATGTTTCTATTCTTGGCAAGAAGAGGACCTCCTGGTCCTAACCATCTAAAGACGCTAAGGCAAGAACGTTCTCAGGAAGTTAATACCAGCTCAGTGCTAAGGGATGAGCTTCATCTTGGGGTGTGGTGATGGGGACCAAGGTGTGGAGGGCAGGAAGGGATCAGCGGGCAGGCTGAACTCTAGGGCATGGGAGGAGGCGGCGGAAGAGCAGTGAGAAAGCATCGGGGAGGTATGGACAGTTAGGAGTGAAGGAAGGTGGGGATGACTACGGAGGGGAAGTGGACAGCTAAAGGGAATTCCAAAGAAAGCTCCGCCGGGGATGAAGGAATGAACAGCCACCGATGCTCCCCACCCGCCAGCCCCCTGTGGGCGTGTGCCCCGCTGCGCGTGTGTGCCGACCCTCCCG
>CABHPP010107719.1:0-15264 GCA_902168425.1 Peromyscus attwateri
AAAACAGTTCGAACAAGTCCTCTGAAACTCTGTGTGGTGGCACACACCTTAATCCCAGCACTTGGGAAGGTAAGCAGGCAGATCTCTTATGACTTCAAGGCCAGCCTGGTCCAGAGTGAACCAGGGCTACAGAGTGAGACTTTGTCTTGGAAAAAACACAGCAAAACAAAAGTGCTAAAGGCTGGAAACTGGGAGGGGCAAAGCATTTGACTCAAAATCATTCTGAAGACACATTAGGAAGAGACTTGGAGGCACTGGGTTCAGCCCTTCATGTTCTTTCTATTCTGAAGACTAGAAAGAAAGGATCAAGGGACAAAACTAATATGCCACTCAGACTCAGTTCTTTCGGAACTCACAGAAGTCTGAGGAAGCCACTACTGGACTACTCATGCATACAGATGAGGGGGCAGAGGCCAAGTCTCCCTGAACCCTGACAAGAAGGAAGGGTATTAGTATGTAAAGTAGAAAATGTTGAGTTTTCAGAGGCCACAACAGATAATCCTATTGACTCTGAGGCAAGAGGAGGAGCTTAGCCAGAGTTCAGAGTTAAGAGCTCCTGTGTCAAAGCTGGAAATACTTACACAACCTTCCTTTTTTTCTTTTGGTCGAACCTGACCAGGCACTCCTAAATGCTCCGCTCTGCTCTGTTTTGTTTTGTTTCTCACTAGGCCAGGGGGGACAACGCTGCACGTCTTTAGGGAAAGACTAACAGCATTTCATTCATTTATGTTTTTGTTGTTTGTTTTTATTTTTGTTTTGAGATAGGGTCTCTCTATGTAGTCCTGGCTGTTCTAGAACATGAAATGTAGACCAGACTGGCCTTGAACTCACAGAGATCCTCCTGCTTCTGCCTTCCAAGAGCTAAGATTAAAGAGCGCACCATCACACTCAGCCTGGCTAGCAACATTTCTATACTTAAGGAAATAAAAGGCAAATGAATATTAAAAAGCTAAGGGCCCCTGGAAGAAAGAAGGTTAAGGAGAGAGTATGGTAAGCAGGAAGGTCAGGAGAAAGAGAACACAAAGTGAGGTGAGACCAAGAGAAACAGGAAAAGGGAAAAGACAGACCTTTCTCTCCTATACCACTCTCAATCTCCTGGCACAACCAAAACTAATTAGAAACTAAAAAGGGGCCGGCGGTGGTGCACACCTTTAATCTCAGCACTCAGAACTCAGTGAGTTCGAGGCCAGCCTAGTCTACAAAGTGAGTTCCAGGATAGCCAGGGCTACACAGAGAAACCCTGTCTCGAAAAACAAAAAAAACAGAGAAAAAGAAAAGAAACTAAAAAGGGAAATTAAGGAAAAGGTAAGCCCTTCAGCTTAAATAAAAAGTTGTGTTTAAGTGCGTCAGGCACAGCCTCTGCAATTTACCCCACAGAACCCTGTGATCTAGAGGGGAAGGAGTTTTATGGAAAAAGAACAGCTGCTGAGTGCAAGTTTGGCTACTCAGCCAAAGGGACTTAGGAGCTAGTTTAAGGGCAAAAGTTAGAAAGGCAGCCAGGTATGGGACACATGCCCAAGTTTGAGGCCTGGTCTACACAGAGTTCTAACCCAGCCAGGGCTACATAGTGAGGCCATGTTTCAAAAAGAAATAAATAAAGGAAAATGCATACTTTTTTTAATTTAGTGAAAAATCCCATGATAAAGTTTATTTGAAGATGACAAATTAAAAGGCTGGGAATAGTTGCTCATTCAAATACTGGATGCCTACACATGGAAGTCTAAACAACACAGAAGATTAAGAATACATATTAGCTTAATGGGATAATGGAAATATGGCAAATACTGAATTTTTATTCAAGGAAGGTACTACATGAGAATACCATAAGTCAGACACTATATGACTCGAAAGGAATGGAAGTTCACTTCATGATATGGAAGGAAGGAAAGCTTTATGGAGATGTAGGTAGGTAAGAGTGGAGGGGGGAAGGGAATGCCTGCTAGAGTCCAGATAAGAAAGATGGCATCATGAAAGGATATATATATAGAGAGAGAGAGATGTATCTGATATGTATATATGAGATACACATGTGTATGCTTGTGTATATACATATAAATGGTAATTCACTTGGCAAGTACATGAAAGGCAATAATAAAAAATAAATGCAGCCTAGGAAAGATAATTTAACCTGCAGCAAAGATGGTCTTCCAACCACACAAAAAACACTCAAGAAAAATGAATGAAATACTGAATGCTGCAGCTTTCCAGTATGCAGTACTCCGGGATTTGGTCACTGTCTTTAAGTCCTGAATACCACTAGAACTTTACTGGTCAGAGAAGAAACAAAAGAGAACTGATACATATTCTTTATGGCTTACTTTTTCCACTTGAGAAATTTAACATTTCTGATCTTTCTCAGGCTGTTTTGAGCAGTTCTCTAGTACTTAGACATTCCAATGACAATGACCATTTAAGTCTGACTGCGTATCTGCTGGATACCTAATCACTGAGACTGGTTCTTGCCCTGCCTGTGGACAAAATCAGTCTAGAACTGCCATTTTGCTGGAAAGAACTGGCTGCCTGCTCTCCAAGCTTAAGATAAAAGGTGGATTCCAGTCTCTGTGGGCTGCTTCAGGAAAAGTCAAACCATAGCCTCTGCCTCTCATTTCCTAAAAAGACACAAGGCTAGACTAATAAACCAGAATCAGTCTAGTCTGTAGATCTTCCCAGCTTTATCATCACACAGCCACACTAAGATGCACAACAGTAGCCCTGTCTCTAGTTCAGCTCAGAATGAACCTTCTTCTGGTCATAGCTCTCCTATGTCAGGAGACCAATAGTGCCAACACCAAAGGCTGGTGGCACCATTTGTGTCTAGGGAATAAAGTTCAGTAGTCCTATTAGAGTTATAACTGCAACTTTGGTGTTTACTCTCACTCAAAATCAGTCTCTTCTCTTTCCTTCTCTCTTTCCTCCCTCTCCCTACCCCACCCTCTGCTGCCATATTTAAATTTCAGTGTAAAGGGAAGGAAAAGAGAACTGCATCACATATACTGGTATGCGTGAATATCCAGGTTCAGCTTCATAGCTGAGAGGGAAAACATTAAAGGGGGAAAATCAAGAAAAACGGGCTGGCAAGCTAGCTCAGCAAGTAAAGGAACCTAATGACCTGAGTTCAATCCTCAAGATCCACGTGGTGGAAGAAGAGAACCAACTCCTACAAGTTGTCCTTTCACCTCTACACTCCCACTGTGACATGCACAATTATGTGCCTCACCCACCTGCACACAGACATAGTTACACACACACACACACACACACACACACACACACACACACACAAGAAAAAGGTCTAGAAAATGGTAAGGAATTGAAATGCTTACGTACTCTGATGCTCTCCCCAGCCCAAATAGGTCCAGTGACCTAAGGAAACCACAAAGAAGAAGCAAAAGAAGTATGACAGATAATTTTAGTAGCAATTCAAAGATCACTCCTCCCCCCACCAATTCTTATATGCCTTATAATACTCCTGCCTACTACATTCGTGGGGCAAGAGCTTTACATTACAGATTATCTATCTTTTAAAAAGCATGAAGCAAACTTATACAATATTCTTGTTCTTTGCAGTTGACTATAAAACAAAATTGCTGATTTGGTACTGTTCAAACTTCCTTCTAGGTCTCTCAAGTATCATCATTTAGGAGCTCATATGTCTTTGCTTAGTCAAAATAAAACCTTGATCTCCTGTCTCAAAGAAGCACTTCCTTGTCCCCAAGTTCTCTAAGCTTGAGGACTGCCACAGTATGTCCATAAGAAGCTCAGCTGCCATAACACGTACAAAGGAGTGATCACCCCTCTGAGATCCAATCTTGCTACTCTCTACAGAGGACATTAAAAAGTGGGGAAGAGCAATGTCTATCTCTTAAAAACTTATCATATAATTTTCTGATATGTAATAAAAATATCCTAGCATATTGGATCCTCAGAGGAAGCTACTTTTTTCTGAATTATATATAACATTTTAATTAAGACTATTAAAATACACACTTGAAGGATAAAAGAAAAATAAAAGCATTTTCTATCTACTTTTCAAAGTAAAAAGTCAAAAATTAGTTAAATTTAAATTCTTTCCTATACCCAAACTGAATTTGGAACAAAAAATTGGATAAAGATCAGCAGTTATTCCTAGGAAAATGGAAATAATTTAGCTTCCTGATTAGGAACATAAGCTTAAAAGTCAAAGCACAATTCTCCTAGTCTATTACCTATGAAAAATATGACCTTGAGAACATCACTGCAGATACTTCCTCGTCTGTAATATGAGAATAACAGCAGAAGCCCCCTGTGTCACTCTAAGAATCTGAAGAGGAAATGCACATCAAGTGCTTAGTTCCTGGAATGTGGTCCACAGCTCTCAGCTGATGGTTTGTCAGGTTGCCAGGTTTTTGCTTGTCTCATAGGTTCCTAATAAACAGGGGCAGAAAGGAAATGACTCCTTGGCCTGTGCTCTCTGACAGTCCTACGGTACACAAGGAATACCCAATGTCTGGTCCATGAGACCCTCAGAATTTTGAGAATGTGGCTGTCTTGAAGTTTTACAGTAAGACCCAAAATTCTGGGGGCATCAGCTGATGGCAAGCCCAGCTGGTTGCATTCACCTGAATGCCCTATTAGTCTACTACTAGTCTGATGGGCAGACTGTTTAGCTCATCACTGATAACCCCGTTATTCCTGGGCGCTCACCTTCTTCCTACCATATATGTCTCCTCTTACTCCTCAGAGATGGTACATTGGTTTAGTGTGTCATTTAAATTTTTTTATAATTGGGTTAATTGTCTACTTATGGGTAGGGGATAAAAAGAAAATTCTCCCAGGCTATAGTACTGTTGCCATAGCAACTGCTAGAGGGTAATTTTTTTTTAAGAAAATGGGGGAAAAATATATCACATAGAATCTTAGCATACATTGCTCCAGGCAAGTGACAAGGTTGTTTCTCAAACTCTGAGCCCAAAGCAACTTTCCCTGCAGACATTGCTTCTTCCTTGAGCACTCCACAACAGAGCACAGCTTATTCTACTTAATTAAATATCTATCTATTACATAAAGAAATTGAATGCATAATCTGACCCCATCTACTGGCACCATCCTAAACCTGGGCTCAGGGAGAGGACAGGACAAAACCCACATCTCAGGCTCTCTAATAAGCTAGTCTCTATTCTCACTATTCAGCCCAGTAAAACTGTTAACAGAAATAATACTAGTTTAATCCAGCAAGTTTCCTCCCCCACCCCAAAAATGCATTAATACATCTCACTAGTTTATAGGACAATAATTAGGAATAGTTTTACTGAGCCGGGCAGTGGTGGCGCACACCTTTAATCCCAGCACTTGGGAGGCAGAGGCAGGCAGATCTCTGTGAGTTCGAGGCCAGTCTGGTCTATAGAGCGAGATCCAGGACAGGCTACAAAGCTACACAGAGAAACCCTGTCTCGAAAAACCAAGAAAAAAAAAGAATAGTTTTACTATGAAAGTGCCCAATCACAGGGCATCTTCAGTAGTGGAATTATCTGGAAGGCAATATAGCTACTACATCTTTTAAGAGGAAGGAGACAGGATCCAACTTTTCTATTTCATAAAGAGAACAGTGGTACAGTGTAGCCAATGGTCTACTGGTATCATGGGGCTGGTAAGGAAGCTGTTGTATACATTTGGCAATCGCCTGAATTATATATGTGACAGAGAGGGTGGGAAGACAAGGACAGATCCATGAGACATTCTGGAGGTAAAAATCTATCAGGTTTGATGAGTAACTGAATAGTAAGCTTTTTAGCTGTGCTAGTAGATGAATGTAACAATCACTGAGAAAAAGTACATCAATAGGGGGGTCAGGATGAAGGACAGGATCAAGTGAAAATTAGGCATGTTAACTTTGGGGTATCTATTGGATATATTAAATGAGTTTTGTTCAACACACAGCTGGGTGTCTGAATACAGTACTCAGAAAAGAGTAGAGATTTTGAAGTTTTCAGAATATAAATTCCAATGAAGAAATTGAGTTTTTTGTTTTGTTCTTTTGTTGCATTGTGTCTAAATAACATTAATGGAAAGTAGAAGCTCAGGTAAGATGGCCCAGTGGGTCCAAGCATTTGCTTTGCAAGCCTGAAGACTTAAGTTTTAACCCTAGAAGCCATACAAAAGTCAGATGTTCTGGCTGGCATCTGCAACCCCAGTACTCCTATGGTAAAATGAAATGTAGAGACAGAAGAATCAGCTTGAAGCTGGTGTGTGCAGCACAGGAGGAGATATCCTGCCTAAAAAAAAAGATGAGAGGAGAGAATCAACTCCTAAAAAGCTATCCACATGTATACCATAGTAAGCACACAGTCTCTTTCTCTCACACACAATAATAATTATAACAATAATAATAATTAAGGCCGGGCGTTGGTGGCGCACGCCTTTAATCCCAGCACTTGGGAGGCAGAGGCAGGTGGATCTCTGTGAGTTCGAGGCCAGCCTGGTCTCCAAAGCGAGTTCCAGGAAAGGCGCAAAGCTACACAGAGAAACCCTGTCTCAAAAAACCAAAAAAAAAAAAAAAAACAATAATAATAATTACTTTTAAAGCAGAAGTTCAAGCAAATACTTGTAAATGGATGAATAAAATCAAAATGTAGGTTAAAGAACACTGGGGAAGATTGTAAATTAAGACAAAAAAAGCTGTGGCTATAGCTCAGAAGTAGAGCACTTTATTAGCACGTGCTCAACTTTCAGACAAAAAAAAAAACAAAACAAAACAGAAAGAACAAATGAACAAATTAACTGCTAGTCATGCTAGTACACACCTGTAATTTCAGCATTGAGGCGGCTAAAGGAGAAGGTCATAAATTCAAGGCCAGCCTGGGCTATGAAGCAAGACTGTTGTCAAGAAACCAAAGAGACAGTGTGGGGGAGGGGTTACAAGGAGAAGAATAATAACAATCACCTTTTAAACAAGAAGGAAGAGAAGGGCGAGGCCAACTCAACAACTGATAGTACAGTGTCCTCATGGAGACACTGAAACTCTTACTCTAGTAAGAATGCAAAGTGCAGCCCACCTAGAGAATGCTCTTGGCATTTCTTGTAAGGTTATGCACACATTATGCAATCCACCATATCCTTGCTTGATTTTTATCCAAAAGAAACAAAACATGCTCACACAAAAACCTGTACAGGAATATATGCAGTTGCTTGTTTCAGTTTTTAGAGTCACAAATACTGGAAACAGAAATGTCCTTCAATTGACAAATTGGTAAACAAACTGGCACATTCAGAGTAGTATGCTAATCAGGAATAACAAGGGATGAACCACTGCCACATGTAGGTGCATCTCAAAAACACTATAAGTTAAAGAAGACAGACTCAAAAAGCTATGTGATAAGTGATTCCATTTATATGCTATTCTGGAAAAGGAAATACGTAGATATAGAGATTAGTTGTTGCTATAGGCTAATAGTGAAAAAGGCCTACTATAAAGAGGTACAAGGGATTTTTAGGCATGAGAAAGTGGCTGTATATCTCAACTGGGGGAAGTTACAAACTATAGTTCTCTAAAATTCCTAACTATATGCTAAAAGGCAATTTTATTGTATATAAATTACACATTGATAAACAAGTCTTCTGATACAAGCAGAAGAGTTTATAGGACTCTGCAAAGTCATATAGACAGGACACAGGTGGACAGCAGAACAATCAAAACTGAAAAGGCCTGCTGGATTAGAAATAAACAGATTAACAGTAACTTCAAAGAAATTTCAATGAATGAAAGCTACAATACATGAGAGAAGGATTTAAAAAAAGAACAAAAAAGAAAGCTACAATATAAACTTATCAGATGTTTATGCAATGGAAGGAAGAGACATCAAAATTTTCACAATTTATCCAGTAAAATGCCAAATATGAGCAGAGAAGAAAAGTTATTACCTATCACAGGATGTCACAGAGGAAACAGGCAACAAAAAGACAAAAACCAAATATACTACAGAAAAGAATTGGTAAACAGTATCCTAAGAGCTTAAACCAGCAACATTCTCAAACTGGACATTCACAGATGCCAAGTGAATTCAAAGATGACTACTTTACTGTTTCTAATAAATGTGTAATTACAGAATCAGCCTTTTCAGAACTTAAGGCAGATACCCATTGAAATCCAGAGTATGTATCAATAGTATGATGACTATATTTTGGTTGCAGGGGGCATTTTGAGGTTAGAGAAAAACCTGGCACCAGGGAAACCCCTGGAATCCACAAAGATAACCCCAGCTAAGACTCCTAGCAATAGTGTAGAGGGTACCTGAACTGGCCATCTACTGTAATCAGATTGGTGATTACCCTAATTGTCATCAGAGATTCTTCAGGCAAATTTATTAGGGTACACAATATATCACCACAGATACTCTATACAATAACTGATGGAAGCAGATGCAGAGATCCATCTGGGCTGAGCTCTGGGAGTCCTCCTGAAGAAAGGGAGAAGGAATTCTATGAGCCGGGGGGTCATGAGAGGGAAACCCACAGAGACAGCTGACCTGAGCTCATGGGAACTCATGGACTCTGGACCAACAGTTAAGGAGCCTTCGTGGGACCAACCTAGGCCCTCTGTATGTGTGATAGTTGGGTAGCTTGGTCTCTTTGTAAGGGTTCTAGCAGTGAGATCAGGACCTGTCCCTGGCACTTAGCTGGCTTTTTGGAACCTGTTTCCTATGCTGGATTACCTTGCCCAGCCTTCATGCAAGGGGAGGAGCTGGGTCCTGCCTCAACTTCATGTGCCATGCTTTGTTCAAGCCCATGGGAGGGAGGCCTGCCCCTTTCTGAATGGAACAGAGGAGGAGTGGAAGGGGAAGGGGGTAGATGGGAAGCACAGGGAAGGGGGGCTGGGAGGAGAGGAGGAAGGGAAAACTGCATTCATTATATAAAATAAATGAAAAGCATGGTATTTAAATAAAGTAAAAAAAAATGACTACTTTAATGAGCATACTAATGTTTCCACTTCTGAAGAGCCTCAAACCTCTTCTGCTCACATGTTTAACAGAGGAATAGTCAATCCTTCCCTAGCTCAGTGGCACCTGTTAGGAAGAATCTAGAAAGCTAGCTAGCACTCTCTAGGAGATTGGAAAATTCACACCATTTTTGCTACTTTCACACTCAGTACAACACTGAACATTTCTTGAACTAAAGGAATGATTCCTGAAAGCATAGTTATAACACGTAACATTTCTTTAGTTAAAATGTGGGATTTCTTTTTTCACATGCCAAACAAATCTCTAGCAGATACCAACTGCTGTCCTATAATTTGATTCAAATTTGACACAATCCACTTGGAGATAACATCAGATTCCCCAGGTAAAACCAACCCTCAAAACTTCTCACCCACCTCAGATATAAATCACAAATCCCAGGTACATGCTTCTGACAAATCAGCTACAAACTGGGACTGTCCTGATCCCTGGTTTAGGTCTGACTATTTGCTAAGATGACTCAAAGAAATCAAAGGCAGACTTTACTTATTCCATCAATGTTTAATAAAGAATATTACAAGGTCTAAAGGGGGCCTGAATATAGGAGCTGTTGCCCTCCCAACATGTGAATGTTTGTACTAATGCAGAGGTTTTCCAAATCCATATTTGGGATTTTTATAAAGGTATATAGAGCCAGGAAGTGGTGGCAAACACCTTTGATCCCAGCATTCGGGAGGCAGAGCCAGGCGGATCTCTGTGAGTTGGAGGCCAGCCTGGTCTACAGAGCAAGATCCAAGACAAGCACCAAAACTGCACAGAGAAACCCTGTCTCGGAAAAAAAAAAAGCCAAAAAAAAAAGTATATAGATATAGGTATAACCAATAAGTCCAATTTCTAGTCCCTTTCCTAAAGCATGTTGGGGAAAAACTTTCCAAGCTCCTTGACATAGCTTTGTCTTTTGGATGATCAGTCCTCCATCCAGGAGCCTACCAGGAAGCAACTCCTTAGAATAAAACATCCTTAATTCCCAGGACATTCTCAGGCACTGAGAGCTCTTTGTCAGGAATAAAGAAATAAATACATTTTTTCTTGCAATAAATCACAATACTGCAAGTCCCCACTGATAAAGACAATGTGTTTACAATGTTAAAAGCTCTCTAATACAGAAGCATTAGCAAGCATACCTTAAAATCTAAAACTACTAGCACTCGGGAGTCAGAGGCAGGCGGATCTCTGTGAGTTCGAGGCCAGACTGGGCTACTGAGTGAGTTCCAGGAAAGGTGCCAAAGCTACACAGAGAAACTATGTCTCAAAAAACAAAAAAACAAAAAAACAAAAACAAAACAAAACAAAAATCTACAACTACTTAACTCCCAACAATGCAAAACCAGAAACCACGGGCCTATTCCTAAAACTCCTTTTTACTTCATCTCTCAGTAAAATCTGTCAGTAAGCTTGAGAAATGTGGCTGAAGTCTCCTTCTTCTTAGCCTTCCTCTGATGTCTGAATGTCCCTATGAAGACACTTAAGACTTAAACCTGGCTTACTACAGACTTTTTGCTAGACCTCCCGGCTTCTCATCACTGTCCCACTCAATCTACCTAGCATTCAATCAGATTTAGAAAAAAAATTAGTCTCACTTCTAGCCACATATTGCCCTTTTTAATAATTTATTACAGGTTATTCAGCATTTCTCTCTATAGCTTTCAAATAAAATAAACATCAAATCTCAGTGGTGACCAGTCTCTGAAAATCATGCTTTAATTCCTCAGAGATGGGTGTCTCAGTCCTCACAGTTGCCATACTCAGGAGGTGGAGCCAGCAACAGCCTGGTTTCCTCTACCTTCCTCTTCTGAAACGGAAGCATACTCTGCTCTTTGCATAAAGCAAAGCATTCTAGTTTTGCAACCAGACAAACCTGGGTTCAGTGCTATCACTTACTAGCTATGACACCTTAGATTGGTATTGTCTCTCAACTCATTTTCTCATTCATTAAAAGTAATAGTTAATGTTACTTTTTCCTCATGGTTGTATAAATAGTGAAACAGCATGTAAGTAGCTCCCATGGGAAATAACAGGTATTCCCTAATATTCCTTCAATAATTGGTATTCCCAAACTCCAGTTAATTCTTCTTACACAGTGCTCAGTAACTCTAGTCCAGTATCTCTTTATCAAAATAAAAACTGACAATTCCTTTACAAGTTATACATACACCTTTATCTACTACCCCTGTGATTCAGCCATTCTACTTCTAGGTTTGTTTGTTTGTTTGTTTGTTTGTTTGTTTGTTTGTTTTGGTTTTTCGAGACAGGGTTTCTCTGTGTAGCTTTGTGCCTTTCCTGGAACTCGCTTTGGAGACCAGGCTGGCCTCAAACTCACAGAGATCTGCCTGCCTCTGCCTCCCGAGTGCTGGGATTAAAGGCATGCGCCACCATCGCCCGGCTACTTCTAGGTTTTTTAACCAAAAAACAAATACACAACACACATACACACACATACATACACACACACACACACACACACACACACACACACACACACTCAGGCAAAACATCATGCACACAAAATAAAAATAAATTTTTAAATAAATTTTTTTTAAAAAATCAAATGACTCCTAATGATATTCTGCTATACTCAGGTCGGTGCCTTGTCCAGCCATCATCAGAGAGGCTTCCTCCAGTAGTAGATGGGAGCGAGTGCAGAGACTCACAGCCAGACATTACGCAGAGAGAGTCTAAATTGGAGGTCTCCATCAAGTCCCTTCCTTGGAAATGGGGGAATCCCATGGAAGAGGGGGAGGAAAGACTATAGGAGTCAGAGGGGATGGAGGACACCAGGAGAACATGGGCCACCGAATCAACTAAGCAGGGCTCACATGGGCTCACAGAGACTGAAGAGGCAAGCAGGGGGTATGCAAGGGTCTGCACCAGGTCCTCTGGGTGTGTGTTATGGCTACTAGCTTGGTGTTTTTGTGGGACTCCTAACGGTGGGAGTGGGTGTGTCTCTGACTCTTTTGCCTGTTTTGGGGACGCCTTTCCTCCTATTGGGTTGCCTTGTCCAGCCTCGGTATGAGGTCTTTTGTCTTGTCTTCTTGTACCTTGTTTTGGCCTGTCTGACTGTCGTCTCCTGGAGCTCTGCTCTTTTCTGAGGGGAAATAGAAGGGGAGTGGATCTAGGAGAGAAGGGAGGTAGGGAGGAACTAGGAGGAATGGAGGAAGGGGAAACTGTGGTAGGATGTACTGTATGAGAGAAGAATCTACTTTCAATTTTTAAAAAGTTTAAAAAACAAAACAAAAACAAACTAAAATTCTAGGAAGCCAGATGTAATACATAGTGGCAGAAAGCCCATCGGATGTTGTCAGGAGATGGGGTAATGAGACGAACAAATGGCAAGAGCATGAAGAGACGGCGATGGAAAGGTTTGGTCTGTTCACTGAGGTGTGTCACTATGGATATGTCAAAAACTAAACTAATCAAATGTGGTTTTTCTACAGTAGGACAACATACTAATCTTAGCAAAAATTACAAGACTCTGGCCTTACTGACAGTGCCATGGGGGCATAGGAAGGGATAAGGTACTGCTGAGCCTTCTCATACTTTCTAATAGGGATATTCGTTACTGCAGCCTTTTTTTTTTGTTTGTTTGTTTTGGTTTTTTGGGTTTTTTCAAGACAGGATTTCTCTGTGTAGTTTTGGTGCCTGCCCTTGATCTCACACTGTAGACCAGGCTGGCCTCCAACTCACAGAGATCCGCCTGGCTCTGCCTCCCAAGTGCTGGAATTAAAAGTGTGCGCCACCACTGCCTAGCTTATTCATTACTGTAGCTTTTAACCAAACAATCTAGCAACAAATTACATTTGGGGCATCATGCATTCCATGCATGTGTTCAACCACTGAGGAAAGCTGTAGCCCTTAAATTAATCAAACTATATTATTAAAAGGAATTCATCTTTCATCTATCTCAAAATACTTGTTTTTCTTTAATGTTTATCTTCAAATTTTATTATTTCATTGTTGATCTAGCCTATCCTATGTATACCTTACATGCTGCAAATTCCCCGAACACCAGAGAAAAGTGTCTATCTGCTTGTTTGTTTTATGCTAGAGTCTCAGGTAACCCAGGCTGGCCTCAAACTCAACTGTGTACTGGAGGATGACCTAAAACCCTTAATTGTCCTGACGCAATCTCCCAAATGCTAGGTTTACAGGCATGCATAACCAAGAATGACTCAAAGCTAAGTCTTTACAGGCTATGTCTTTGGGCTTCTCCCATGTTGGGCACAGAAATCCGATGCTGAAGGACAAATCAGAAAAATAAAGTAGATTCTTTTTTTTTTCTTTTTTCTTTATTAAGAGATTTTCTAAAGTAGATTCTTCTTAAGCTCAAGAACATTAGTTTTTAAAAAGAATTAGTCAAGGTTCTTGTTTAAAATCCAGGTTTGGGGACTAGAGAGATAGCTCAGCAACTATGAGCATGTACTGCTTTTCCAGAGGTCCTGAGTTCAGTTCCCAGCCCAACGAGGGACAGCGTACAGCTGCCTGTGACTACAGCTCCAGGGGATCTGACACCCTATTCTGAACTCCATGGGCAACTACACTCACATATGCACAAACCTACACACATGCAACACAAAATTAAAAATAAACATATTTTATTTTTGGTTTTTCCGAGATAGGGTTTCTCTGTATAGTCCTGGATGTCCTGGAACTTGCTCTCTAAACTAGGCTGGTCTTGAACTCAGAAATCCAATCTGCCTCTCTCCTGAGTATCAGGATTAAAAGCATGTGCCACTACCACCTGGCTCAGAAAAATAATTTTTTTTTTAAAGTACAGATTCCTAGATCCTGCTCTCAAAGATCCTGAGGCAAAGGGCTGGGAAAGGATTGGGAATCTGCATTTGTTGTTGTTGCCATGTACCTTTCTGTAATGAACACTTGGATGATTCTTGTGCCAACCATTTTTTAATTACTTTGGGGAAAATAAACAACAGAATTTCTTCCATGAAAAAAAAAACCATAGTCTCTCACATAAAGCATAGTGCTCCTGTGCTAATGGACAGAAGAGGGTGGCTAGACCCACACTATGCGACTAAGCTGAAGACTCCTTCACTGTGATTACACAGTATGTTAAAAAATTACAGCCACTGAGCCAACAACCAGCTCAGCAGCTCAGGTAAGGGAGCCTGCCATCAAGGATCAAGACCCGAGTTTGATCCTAGATGGAGACAGTGAACCAACTCCCCCAGTTTTCCCCCCACCTCCACGTGTCCCCTTCTGTGTGTCCCTCTCTCTGTCCCTCTGCCCCATGTTCTCTCTCTCTCAATGTAATATAACAAATTCCAGCCACTCTAGAACCCAATTCAATACAGATACTCTTCTTTTTCAGGTAAACCTTTGGCATTTATCCCCAGGCTGGCTGACTGGGCTATGTCAACATACACTCCTCTAATTCTGTATATTTTATCTTCTACACTTTTATCCATTTTAAGTTATTTATTTATTGCAGGACTCAATTCTCTCCTTCTACCATGTGGATCCCAGCAATCAAACTCAGTTTGGCAAGCTTTGAGGTACATGCCTTTATGGACTGAGCCATCTCTCTGGCAAGGTAGTTTTTATTTTGTTTCTAGTGGCAATATAAAAAAAATCAGAAATAGTCACATTAAAAAATAATTACCAAGCAGAATACCCCAGGCAACATCACCAATTAACAGTCCAGTGCTAATTGGTTTTTTTCTGTGACTCTGCAACACCAGAATACTTGAGACCCTGACTCCAAGTGAATACAATGACAGGCATCACCTATAAAGTACTAACCTGTAGTAATTATCAGATAGGTCAGAAAGGACACAGAATCAAGCAGTAGAAATTATTCCTTTCCCTTTTACTAGACAGTGGATTAAACAAGTACCACAGAACTTCTTTCTATGGAAAACAATAGGAAAGAACCTAAAATTAAGAAAAGTGCAGGCTGGAAAGATGGCTCAGAGGTTAAGAGCACTGGCTGTTCTTCCAGAGGTCCTGAGTTCAATTCCCAGCAACCACATGGTGGCTCACAACCATCTGTAATGAGATCTGGTGCCCTCTTCTGGCTTGCAGACATACATACATACAGGCAGAACATTGTATATATAATAAATAAATAAATCTTTAAAAAAAAAAAAAAAAAAGAAAAAAGAAAAGTGCTTCAGCCGGGCAGTGGTGGTACACCCCTTTAATCCCAGCCCTCGGGAGGCAGAGGCAGGTGGATCTTTGTGAGTTCAAGGTCAGCCTGGTCTACAGAGCGAAATCCAGGAAAGGCGCAAAGCTACACAGAGAAACCCTGTCTCGGGGG
>CABHPP010107723.1:0-10095 GCA_902168425.1 Peromyscus attwateri
GCACTTCTGCTTTCCATTAAAATGTTGAGTGGAAGCTGAGAGACAGTATAAAAAAGATGAACTATGTGCATAAAATAATAAGGTTATTTAGAAGAGATGAGATAATAAACGAGGGGCTTCCAAATCAAGTGTGCGGGACGATCTCTGGAGCTGGAATCTGGTGTTTTTACTTCAGGCCACAAATCCACAGTCAACTCTGAGACAAGGAAATGGCTTGGGCTCTGTGCCCAGAGGAAAGGTGAAGGCCGAGAACATGGTTTGCCAACTCAATGCTGAGAGAGACCACAGTCTCTCCTCCTGTGATTCTGCCTTGGGGAAGATAAAGTTGAGGAGAGAAAGGTTTACCTGTTATTTACAGTGCTATAAATGTTTTATAAAAGCTTGCAGTCAGCAAAGCTAGGTTGAAATAGCCTGATTATTATTTCAGATTCCAGTCCGGAGCTCGGATGTATTTACCACAATTGGATTCCCCGTGCAGACTGACAGATCTTTCCTTTCACAGGGTTTAACTATTGATCAAATACTGCTAGCAGAAAGCTTGCCCTGGAGGATGAAGTAAGGAGAGGGGAAGAAGAGAGGGAAGAAAATGTAGGAGAGGGAAATGAAGGATAGGGAGAGGGTCAGGGGAAAGAGAGCACACTGCCTTTACTTAAAAGCTCGGCACAATCCCATGTGCTTTTCCAGTTTCTCCATTTCTTGCAGAGTAAAATGGAGCCAGCCAAGCTCACGGGAAGAAAAGATGTGTTGTAATCCCTGATAGATCAAATGACACCACACACAAGAGTAAAAGAGGTGCAGGGGGAAGAGTCAAGACCCTAGAGAAACTGTTTCATAAATACATTTTATAGGACATACTTCAAATTTGCTTACAGAGCCCTGGGCTGCATCTTCAGGATTTCTCCCGTGACGGGGAAGATAAGCTAGTTATGCACTGGTAGTATAAATAGAAACTGATCAAGACCTTGCTGGATTCTCTGTCAGTATTTGCCAAAAAGGCTTAGGAATGGACATAAAACTAAATCCAGTATTTTATAGTAAAATGCATATTTTACAATGAAATGTATGCATTCTTTATTGAGCTTCTACTTGGTGATTTGCTCTGAGGCTACAGTTTGTTAAGGCCCAAACAGTGAAAAGAAACAGAGAGGAATGAACCCAAAAGAGCTAAGAGGATTTGCATACAGTAGTGTTCAGATAATGAGAACTCAAAAAAAAAAAAAATCACCTACAAATTTATAAGCAAGCAGGAACTCAAAAATTTGGTATCAACTGGGTATAGTAGTGCATACACCTAATCCTATCACTTAGGAGGCAGACTTAGAAGGATTAGGAGTTCAAGGTCATCCTAGAGATTCCCCCTACCCCCCCCAAAAAAGGGTAAAGAAAAGCAACAAATTTTATATATATATATATAATATATATATAGTCAAAGAGCAGCATGGTCACAGATATCTTCAGTGGAAAGTGAATGAGAGGGTAAGCTGCCGATGTACTACAAATGAAAAACAAAACAAAACTTACAAAATCATCTCATATAGGCCCAACAGCGCAAAAGTATGACTCAAGTTGAAACATGTAGAAAATGCAATTAAAACTACCTAGAAACTCAACTCACATGGGTCAGTCAAACATTAATAAAAGTCAGTCCAGGTTTTACCTCTGTGAAATAATCAGAGGCAATTATTTTTCCTATTTGTATTTTACAGTTTGCCTTCCCAAATTTCCTATAAAAAGCTATTACTGTCACCGAAAGTACTAGAAATACTTTATATAAATATGTTAGGAAAAACTTCTAGAAAAATATTTTATCAAAATATTAGAAATATGTTTGCAGCTCCAAAGACTGTTATTAATTCCCAATATTGAGTTGATGACAATGGATCTTGTTGTGTGTCCAACATCACATATGAAAAGGAAATACCTTGTTTTGCAAAGCTCTAAGATGGAGTGCTAAACAGGACACTAGTCACTAAGTTCAAGAGAAAACACTGTCTCTGAAAACACAGTAAAGAGAACATGTGACTACAATTCTAAGGACTCTTGTAGATGTAAGATTTCACAATTGTGTGGTAAATGCGGGTAAGGACTTCCTACACACTCGTTAACAAAATACTCTGGAAGCAATGACAGGGCATATGGACATAATCCCACTACAGTAGTTTGATGACGATGCCAGATGATTCAAAGAATCTGTCATGCTCAGAAAGCATCCCTGTATCTCTGCACGTGTATCTCTCAACATCACATCCTAGAATTAACTGGGAAAATGGCAGGCTTCATCAAGAGAGTAAGACGTCAACTTAATTTTATTTTTTATTATTTTTAACGAAATCAGTTTTTCTTAAGGGGAAAAGCATGGTAATGTATGGTCTAAATAAAGGAATTCTTGCTCTAAGTATTAAGCTATTCAGTCCTAATCACACTGGAGCTTACTGTATTCTTCAGCAACTTGAAACCGTTTGTGATAGTTGAAGACTCTTGTATATTTTAACCCAAGCACAGTGGAGTAGCATGTCACTACAAGCCTGTACTTCAACACATCTCCATAAAAAAGGGTATTTAGGCTTACACCTATATCCAAAGCAAAGCTAAAGCTGAAATTGCTTTGAAACTCACAAATACCTCCCTAAGAAAGCTTAAAAACAAGTTTTTGAATAATAAAGAACAGGCCTACAAGAATGAATACTGGATAAATTAAATTTCTTTTTTAAAACACTTCAAACTGCTTTTGTCCATTGGCAATTATAAAGGACCTTGAGTAATGTCAGTAAACCTAATTTGAAAGGGAAAAAAACAAAACAAAACACCAAACAAGTACACAGGACATGAAGCACATTCTCTTCCCTTTTTAAGCATCAGCATAGGTAAACAAAGGGCTGTGATTCAGTAGTCTCTGGGGAAAGATCTAGCTATGGGGTCTTGTTAGTGTTAAGCGTCCGAGAGCCATGGACTATAAAATAAAATCAATACTGTAACCTTAACTGTAAAAGTCAGAAAGATACTGGAAGTGTTCTAATTTAACAAGATTACAGATGACTTTTTGGAGGTGGACATTTGGGAAATAGCCACGCATTTAGAAACATTTATGCTGCAAGACCCGCAAAGATCTTGTAGCTATAGCCACTGTTGTCTTCCACACTGGAAAGTTAGAGCAATGTAAGTGATGTGCTACTTTAGTAGATTTACAGGAAAGCCTCCAAGTCCTAGAAATGACCTGGACCTTACTTCAAATAAAATTTGAGAGAGAAAACTAATTGTTTTGAGAACAATTATGATTTGATATGGTTTAGCAAGTAGAAAAAAAATTACAAAAATTTTAAAGTCATCTGTTCAGTACTCAATGCAAATATGATCACTGCACATAAATTCTGTTTCTTATAGTGGAAAAGTAGTCAAAGCTAGCATAAATTGTAGTGTTTAAATCTATATTTTTCCCCCGATAAATGTAAATGAAGAAAAAAATGTTCTGTCAATGAAATTACTCGAATGGCATATTTATTATCCTAATGGTTTTAGAAATCATGTGAAATTGATCAGTAACAAAACCTCTATTTAGTAATGGACCAATTACATTTTCGAGATAATGTCAATGAAACAG
Source organism: Peromyscus attwateri (assembly GCA_902168425.1). NCBI lineage: Eukaryota > Metazoa > Chordata > Mammalia > Rodentia > Cricetidae > Peromyscus > Peromyscus attwateri. Next base: position 3,599 of record CABHPP010107723.1, read on the forward strand.
AATATTGTCACAGGATAATGGTCTCCTATTGCTAGGCCCCCAGTCACTTAGAGAAAATAAATGTTGCCGTCTGGCTGAGTCATTTGTTTTCAAAGTAGGAGACACTGATCCCATAACAAGGTTCTGTATAATAACTCAATCTCTATCAATCATTGGTTGTACCAGAATGGAGCAGGACAGGACATGTATTTGTGAGATTTTGGCATTCCTGAAGTATAAGGCAAAACATTCACTGCCTCCAAGCACATAAACAATCCAATTATTATGTTATTCAATGAGAGCATTTAAAGTAAACATTGAAAAGCTAACTTAAGAAATGGAAGACCTGTGGATTTTTTAAAAAGATCTACATTAATAAAAGCTTAAAAACTCAAAGACAGGCCAAATGTCCTTTTGGTGAAAGCTTGGAGCCAGAAGTTTGGGATTTCAGAGTCTGGGATATTGACACATACATAATGGAGCATCTTAGAGTGCAATGCAAGTCTAAACATGAATTCATCTGTGCATATACACCTTATACACATACCCTGAAGGCAGCTTTATACAATACTTTGAGTGTGTGTATGTGTTTAGACTGCAACCCAAAACATGAAGTCAGGTGTGGAATTTTCCACCATGACATCATGAAGCATTTCTAGAAGTGTTTCAGATTTTCAAATACAAGGCCACGGAAACTGCCAAACTCTCTGACTATAAGGGATGTAAAATCCAAAACACTGAACACAAAGAAACCTTCATATTTAAGTTTTTGTGTGTTTGTTTCTTCGTTTTTGATATATGGGAGAAACTCCAACCATTATCACTACGGCTCATAACCAATGTGTAGGCCGTAGGGTGGGATAGTTGTGCAAGCCTACAGAAGCTGAAGGACGACGTGCAGGAGGTGGTTTTTTCCTTCTACTATCTGGGACCTGGGGACTGAAATCAGGCCTTTAGCTTGGTGGAAAGTGCCTTTACCTGATAAGCCATCTCGCTGGACCAGAGGTGGGATTTTCAAAAGTGATTCAAAGCTATTGTAAGCTCAGCATCTGACAGGTAGTAAGTGCTCAATAAATGAGAGCCCCAAGTAAAAACAGAATCTTGCCGTTCTCATTTATATACACTTTAAATTCACAGTTTCTTTAATTGATGACCGAAGGGAAAGGAAGAGGTTCTCTGGTAAAGGATAAACAGAGATTTGAAGGGATAAATAAAAGGGCAGCTATGTTGGAATTTTTACTCAAAAGGAGAACCTTCAAGATATTATGGGGTCTTAACCTCGGAGTGTATATTAGTTTATTACTAAGGAGCCGTGTTTGTTAAACTGAAATGGTACTATGTATTTCAAAAACCTGTAGGAAACTCTTAGAAGTATGTATAACCAAACTGGCATCATTTACTTAAAATGTTTTTTAATTGCTGGGAAATAGAAAACGTAACACTGGCAGAGTATTTACAGTTTACATAGGGTAATGTTCCTTGAAGATCAACTTCATCTTTCTCTTTATATATGTTTCATAGCAGAAAAACTCTTAAAAATTGAACCAGTCACCTGCTTCACACCAGCTCTTCTCCACATTCATTCATGGAAACTGCTCATACTTGTAACATGTTTAGTCTAAAATATTTAATCCTAGCATTAATGAGTTGGTTTTATATACATGTATTTACATATTTTGCATTACAAAATTGTGATTTGGGACTCTTACAGAACCCTGAAAAATGCAAAAATTTATTTCCGTTCTTTTCTTTTTGCTCTTCAATGCCTAACAGGATCTATGATGAAGCTCTCCAGGAAAACCACTTGCCTGGGGAGACTTGTGAGGGACACTGGCCAGACCCCCTGCTCTCCAAAGAAGGCCTGTGAGCTGGAGGGAAACCGGCCCAGTTCATTTCTTTTGAATGATGTCTGGGGGTTCCGGTACTTCGTGATCTGTCTAGAAAATCAAGTTCTCACTGTGTGGGCTATCAATAGTCTAGTAACTCCGACTTTCCAAACTTCTCCAAAACACGCTTGAACCGTAAATCAGTGTATAAAAAGATTTAAAGCAAAAAGTTTGACTATGCCACAGCACGCTGTGAGGCATTCCAGGACTCGGTGCCTTCAGGGCTCCTACTTGCCAATTTTCATCTGTTTCATCGAGTTATCAAACAGAAAGCTGTTATTATTTGGGACTAATTATGTATTAGGTTTTCCTGAAAAATTGGTGTTTTTAAATCATGAAGTTTCCGGAGCACGGAACTAGGGCTCAACTTTTCCATATTAACCAGTACGGGCCCTTGCAACTTGCACACCAGCTCGCCCCACCCAGCATGCCATTCTCCATTCAAACACATGAAAGGCGGACAGATATCTGTTAATTAGCAGGCAACAAGAATTCTAACGAGAGCCTTCAGGAACAATTTACTGTTCTCCTTTCTGTTTTGAAGATGGTCATGTGATTTTTTTTTTTTTTCCAACTTCAGCAGTGTAGCTGAAGGGAATAATCCACACATGGCAAGGTCTCTAAAATTGGCTTTCCAATACTCCAGGGGTGGAAGGTGGAGGGGTGTGGGGGGGGGTGCTCAGCTACAGATCCTGACTTCTGATACTTTTTTGTAAGAAGCTGAAAAAGGAAGATTTAGAACTGGGCTTATACATTAAATTCAAACCAGTTCCTATACACGTTTATCTCACCAAAGGATTTTTACCGGTGTTTTTGTTTTTTCACGTTTAAAAAAATACAAAAACAAAAACAAAAAAACAAAAAAAACAAAAAAACGGTATTTGAGATTTGCCATTTGATTCCTGTGATGCCAACTCGAAGAACAGAATTGGTGGTCAATGGGTCCCTAAAGGCAACTGGAAAGTCTCGCCTGCCCTGCCTTCTCCAGGACTGCTTTTAACGTTAATGACTCTCAGAGAACAGCTACCCAGCCAAGCATGAAAGCTGTGGGTTCACTCAGCTCCCACAGCTCACAGGAACCTTGAGATTCCAGCCTTCATCAAACAAGAGTTTGGGCTCTGGCACTTTCCCAATTTGGGGCTTAATGTTCCCTCTAGCTCCTCCCACTGTGGGGGAGGAGGCCTCTGAATCCACACACATAATAAGCTAATCTAATGGAGTCAGCAATCTCTCCTGGAAAGTAACATCACACAGCAGTATATTAAAATGTTAAATAAATGAATATTAAATATTCATTCACCAGAGGAAAAAAAAAAAGTTTAAATTGAGTTAAAACAGAACTTTCCAAACTTGGTTGACCACTCATATCTGGCCCGTCAGTGAACATTCCTTGAGCTCACATTAAGCAGCACTGCTCTTGAATCTGGTTCTCTCCCATGCTACCTCACTCCATGAACCCCTACTTATTTCCTGATTGAGCTCAAGATAGAACACGCGCGTCTTAGGCTCTAGGTCCCTCTCTTCCTGCAGGCCCTTCGCTTGAGTTCATTTGTTGAAAGCAAACGCTATCATGTCCTTGTAGAGCTTTAGAGGCACAAACTGAAGGTTAGGGCCCCAGGGGACTTCACTGAGGAAAATATTTGCAAAGTTAATGGCAGGAACTTACAGATAGACCCAAACTTCAGAAAGACTTGCTGCAGAGGCTTACTTACACGACAGAACTTTTGTGTTCATTGTGTGTACTTGTGTGGTGCTGGGAACGGAACCCAGGGCCTGGTGCGTGCTCAGCCAGCACTCTACCTACCACTCAGCTATGCTGTCTGCTGTTGAATATTTTTTTTAAAAATTAGTAATTGTATTTTCTAGAACTTGTTGAAATCAGAATACGATGTCTTAAGAGTTCAGTTTGGATTTTTAACTAATTCTGATTATGTATCGGTGTGTAAGTAGTGTCAATTTTTCTAAGATTCCACCTTGTTGATTTTGTGTGAAGATTTATAGCTCATGGTACTTCAAAAGTAAGTTAGCTACAAAGCATAAAGACAATCCCTTGTAGTTTGCTTTACTTATTTATTGTTGGTAAAGACTTTTTCCATAAATAACAATTATTTTCTGTTTAGCAGATCCAAGGCTAGCAACTTTCTTAATCATATTTGTGTGCCTAATTCCTATAAAAATTCTTGTCATATGACAGGAATTTGATAAATGTTAAATGTGCCGAATTATCTCAGTCCTAAATACATAGAAATTAATAAAATTTTACTGCATGAAAAGCCTGTTTAAGTTTATATTTTATCTAAGATTACAAGTTGCCGTACTATTTATCAGACTGAGAAGCCATTAAATTTCCCACTCAGAAATTTTCAACAATGTATATGTTATCAATCAGTCTGTTAAATTACTGGACATTAGAATACAACCAGATTTAGTCTCATGAAAGTAACCTGAAATAGAGAAAAAAAAAACAGGATGTGCATAAATCTTCATCCTGTGTTAGAAGTTACATAGGATTATTCTAGTCCTTTCAAGAGAAGTCAGCTAGGAATCAAGTTTCTCAGTAGACTCAGGGAGATATAATTAAATGTAGACAAGTTATCAGAAGACCCCTTTGTGAATAAATGTTGGAATCAAAGACATGCATACTTTATTAACTTAATCATTAAGATCTCCCAAAGAAATACTTAGGTCTGAGGCTGTTGCTTGGGGGTAGAATGCTTGCACAGTAGGCATCAGTCCTAGGGTTGTATCCTCAACATACCCCCCAAAAATAAGAAAAAAAGAAGAGAAAAATGAAGCAGTTGGAAGTTTCCGACCTAAGGGTTCATCAGAGAGACTAAGCAAAGGGAATATTCTAACTAGACCTTCGGAAAGGAATGCAGTAGTTACTCTCTGTTCCTCATGCTCACTATTACTTTCTTCTTCATTCAGATCAATACTGACAAATCTAATTCCTATCACTGTGCATGAGAAGAAATTTAAACAAGTTATATACTCCTCTCTCAAACATTTAAATACTAAATTATTTTAAAAATAGTCTTGTCTACCTTTGCAAAGTTAAAATCTATAATTTTTATAATCGGAAAATATGTTTTGACAAGAAAAATCAATATACAACTATGTCTTTAATATGCAAAAATAAAAATGTTTTACAATAAATTATTAAAAACTACACAGGTAGACTCAGCACATGAAAGCTAGATTTGGAATTAATGTTTTGTATGAATACTTTTAGAAATAAACAGGAATAATAACTTGGTCACATTACATCCTTTATTTCTGTCTTGGAATAAAAAAAACATTGTAACATCATATCCATAATTTTGTCACTTTTTATTCTTATATTTCAAAATTCAGCTTCGATAGGGCTGGCCAGAAGAGATTTTAATAGAGAATTAAGAATCATAGATTAAGGCAGATATCCAGGGAATAATAATAAATTTTAGCATTTCTGCTAATTAAAAAGAGCAGCCTATGAATGATGACCAACCAGTGAGTGCCACTGAGTACCACAGTATGTGAAAAGTGACTGTGAGATGCTAGCAGCACCCTGCACTGTGAGCAGTGCTCACTCAGCAGTGCCTTAGACAACACTCTCACGGCAGACAAGGATGCCGAGAGAATGTTAGGGAGATGGGCAAGAACAACTGGGGGGCATTCGATTTTGCAAATTTAAAAAATGGATTTCTGTCTAAGAACAAAGGCACCACGTCGGGCTCAGCAAGTCTGGGAAGGCAGTGCTGCCCGTCCGCAGGTTTTCCACCCTGGTTGAAGCCTCCTTCCCACAATGGCTCATTGTGCACACTACAGAATCCTCAGAGTCTTCACGTTTCAAGTGACAGGTGTTTTTAAGCAACACATGAGAATGAAACGTTCCTCATTCCTCTTCCTATAATTTGCTTTTACAGCCTTCTCTGATAGTTTTAGTCATCCTTACAATAGAAAATCATCAAGACAATGCCATGATTTCACAAAGAGAAAGAATGACAGTTTCCCTGCTACTTTTCAAAACTGTTTTATACTACAATGTGAGATGGGCTTTGCTGAATGCCTGGAAGGGAAATCAGTTCTTACCGAGTGACACTCTACAATAAAGAACACCTACACTTGAACCACACACTCATCCCTAAGTATTCAGTGTTGTTACTACGATTAGGGTCTGTCCCAGAATAATTTTCTGACAGAGAAAATACAGCTTTGTTTAGAATAAAGTGACAATGTCAGTAAAACAAGGAATAAAGCATGAAGAGCTGTGAATTTTATTCTTATTCACACTTCTACAGCTCTGTTATTTCTTGCCTTCACTAAGGAGACTGGGTGCCGAACAGTGATTCATTTACCTGATCAATATTTACTATGGCCCTATCATGCATCCGTGTTGCCTTGGGTGCTAATGACAGTCTTGGTCAAAACAGTTGCCTCCATGGTATAGACACATCTAAACAATTCCTCCAATAGAGAAATCCAGAATTACATACTATGAATGCAATGAAAGAACAATGCTGGCTGCCAAGACACAAAAGCAGGAAAAACGAATTTAGACTGAAATTCCTCCGTGGATCATGGGCCATTAAGGGTATCAACAAATCTGCCAGATGAAGAGCTAGGAAAGAGCCCTTCAGAAGGCATGGCTTC
>CABHPP010107726.1:0-11028 GCA_902168425.1 Peromyscus attwateri
TTATTAAATGTGGGACTACCAAGAGGAGAAAACAATAATTATGCTTGCCAGCTGTGAGCATTTTGTTTAGACCGTGTGTAATTTCTGCATGAACTCAGCCTCTAAAATGTGCTCTATATGATATCGTATTTATCTCCTATATTGCCCAGAATTAGGAGAAATCTGCAATCGAGCGCTCTTGCAAAGGGCAAGAAGGTAAGAGGAGCCCCAGGAAGGGGTGAGCCAGCCTTGATGCATCTCATGAACGTGTAGATCAGCGAGGAGAAAAGGCAGGGGAAATTTTATCTCTTCCCACTAACCCTCGCTGGCTGTGGGAATCAAGAATGTGCTCATATTCCTCTTCAAGGAGAACGAAAACTAAGCTGCATGCTATGAGTGTATTTGACCAACTCTGACATTTTTAAAATAAGGTTTTAACTGGTTTTATTACACCAACTGTGTAATTTCAAAATGACTCTGTCATCTGTTATATCTATTATAAACAAGCACTTTGTTTAACCAAGCCAATGCTAACGCTCACCGACAGAGAAGGCTGGGGTTTGAGAGAACCAAGTCTTTGATTGTTTAGATAAGGGAGGAGAGCCTTTGGCTAGGAAAAGCAAAAGAAGCATGGCTTTGAGAGAAAAAAAATTAAATGTGTCATGCTATATGACACATATTTTGATGTCATAGTTTGATGTTTTCCTCTGCTGTGTGCAGGAATGGAGTCCGCTTCCCAAAGCCCACCCCAACAGACACGGGTGCCCTCTTGGTCCCAGCTTGCACAGTCTGGCCTTGGACTCTCAGCTTCCAAAGACACCGCACAGTCAGACGTTGCAAATGGCATCCAGGATGCTTAGGAATGGACCAGGCTCAGTTTGGATTCTGCTTCTTCTCTGTGTTTGACTGGAGGGAACTGCCAATCTCCAAATTCATCTGGACGGTGGGAATAAGAGTTCCAGTCTCATGAGGTTGTGAAAAAGGTGTCGTGACACTGTATGCCTGAGACATGGGGGAGTCCTCCATAACTGAAAGCATGCTTCTGATCTCCATAGAGCTAACACATTCCGTGGGGCAATCTTGTTCCCTCTATACTTCAGAATACACAGTTGTAGTGGAAGCTATAAACCCTAGGGTTCCCAGATGCCCCGCAACCCTGTCTCCTCCCACCCCGCAGCTATGGGCTCCCCCCAAAGTGGCTCCGTTCTGTCTGAACCCATCATGCATTTGCAGTGGCGTCATGCTCATTCTTGTGGCTTCTTAACGTTCTCTGTTTTTCTGGAGTCAGAGAGCAGATTGTGAAGTTGAAACTCACCTAATTTAGCTCCTGGGACAAAGCGTCTACTTTTCTGGGAGGTCCTGGGAGGCTTGGAGACTATGACTTGGAAAAGACTTTAAAGAAAGCTTGAAGCAGTCCCAGCCTCCAATGCATAGGTGGACTTCTTACTACCTGGGTCTTCCACTGTTGTGTAACATTTGAGTATACACATGTGGCTCCTCTCCATACTTCCACCTCCAACACACACACACACACACACACACACACACACACACACACACACGAGTCACATACTCACACACACCCTCACACTCACACGTCTTCACACACTCACTCTCACACATATACATACTCATACACTCTCACATGCTCTCTCACACACTCAAACACACACACACACACACACACACACACACACACACACACACACACCTCTAACGTTTAAACGTCTCTGAAGGTGTATCAGTTCCAGGTTGTCTAGCATTTGAAGAAGGTAATTAACAGTTGCTGAGTCATCTGAGAGCAGGCAGAGCTTTTGGACATGTCAGCGAACAAACATGTCATCAATCGCCTCTCTTTCAATTTTACAGACATATTATATTGAGCCAAAAAGCAATACAGATAAGATTTCCATGTTGGATGATGAATTTCATCCCAAATCAATGACTATTGCATTCCTTTCCCCGTGGGCCTTAGCTGTCCTTGTGAAGTGGGCTGGCATAGACGTGTCTGAGGGACTCACTTGCACCCTGGGAAAGATTCCTTAGAGCAGAAAGACAGGCTATTTGGTGCTTTTTCTGCAGCACAGGGTGAAAGGATCTGTTTAAGACAAATCGCCTTTAACTGCAACCAAGCTGCCTATCTAACCCTGTGGATTTTCATGCCTGCCTCTGGGGGACAAGGCACAGACCCACATGGAAGCGGTGCAGACACTTGGGGAGAGGAGGGTGCAGGCGAAGTGGAGGCCAGTTGGCCAATTAGGGCAGCAGGGAAACAGATGACGCCTGACATGGGCTGGAGAAGGCGGCGGGGTTTCAAATACACACTGCACTCTGTCTTCTCCAAAGGTCAGCTTTAATCAAGTTCCCATGTAAATATTACCAATATAAACCAAGTAATGGAGGTTAAACGGCTGCTCTTGAGGTCACTGACTCTTGGTCAAGCTGGAAGATTTCACATGAAATGGACCAGTTGTAGTATACCTGGAGGGCCTCATGCCCAGCCATGAAACCTGAGCCCTCTGCCTCCTCTAGCGGTCAGATGGAGTGCAGAGCGATAGGAAGGGGTGGGGGGAGGGAGAGGGAGGGCAGGGTAAAAACCAGATGCACAGGGGCCCTGAGGATTTTCTGAATACATAGAGCTTTAGACTCTCTGTGACTGAGAGGGAAGGGGGAGTCACGTGCATGTGTGATGTATACAGGTCAGTACTTCCTGTTCGCTGATGTCATTATGGAGGGACACCTGGCAGTCCTAAGAGGCTTCCCCTCTCCTTCTTGGCTCTAAGTGTCTTGGATGTATCCTTGACTACCTTGCAGGAGAAGTGCTGTAAGATCTTGCTGTAGAGACAGGGCCTGTGTCCAGCTACAGGCGCGCCTGGCCTGGAGGGCCAAGTCCCCGTGACCCTGAAAGTCCTGGCATTTTTGAGCTGGCTCTTCTTTCTTACCGCCTCTTTGGTCTTGTTTGACCATTCGGAGTCGTGTGTCTGCACTGTCCTTTGACTCTGTGTCTTCTTCTGCCTGCTACCTAGTTTCACTTCCCTGGCCTCTCTCATCTCTGCTGCTTAAACTGTAGTCTGAATTTCTCTGTTGCCTAGTATTTGTGCTCTACTAAAAGAATAGCAACAACCATTTGTATATGTATATGTAAGTGGACAGATAGACCGAGTGCATTTCTTTGGTGGTCTAGTGTGGAAGATGAAACCATTGCTTACATTTCTTTTGTGCTTTGGATCATTATGCATCATTGCATTTAATTTCATAGCAATCCTATGAGGATACTCTATTCTTAATTTATAGGTGAGGAATAGAGAGGTCAGGTAATTTGCCTAAGGCTGCAGGGTTGTAGGACAGGGCTTGAATTCAGATCTAATGTCAGTCTGTACTTTCAAGCACACAATGGAAATCGTCTCTTTAACTGGCGCCCTTAAGCTGGGATCTTCTCGGAAAACACAGGTTTGACCTCATTTGTTTCTCCCTGGCTTCTAAGTAAATACAGCTTGCCATCTAAATGTCAGTTGCTTCTTTTGAAAATGGTCTTTCAAACAGTTATGGAAAGATCCTCACATATTTTAACCCTAGAGCTAAACCCATGTGCATAACACACATACGCCGTGGAGAACAGGACGCTGCTGGGCTAGCTCCTTAGCGTATCCAGAGAAACTTCCAGCAGCTAGTGTCACTAGGTTCTGGGAGCTTTGCTGTTGCCCCAGCTACTGCCTTGCTCGCCCCTGAACTGCATGATGGGAAAGCGTGAGACCCATCCTGCAGTGTGGCTTTGATGCCTCCTCTGCTTCCACACAAAATGGCTCAAGGATCCAAGGCTCTGATGCTTCTGAAATGCTCTGCTTGTCGTCTTTATGGCAGAACAGACCATGAAAACCAGAGAGATGCAACCAGAACAACCAAACTGTGTTATCTTTCTCAAGACAAAAAGACTTAGGAGAGTGAAACCATGACATTGATGTACAAAGGCACGAGTCTAAATAAGCAGTCTTATCCATTTCCACTAGCGTGGGATTGTAGATATAAGTCATGTTCTTTGTGAAGGAGAGAAGCTGATAGTGTCCCCAGGAAGCTCCAAACCCTATGGCTTCTGACCCTCTGGTGCCATTGTCTCTAAAGTTAAATTCTGCACAGTGTTTGCATGCCTAAATAACACAATACCAGAAGTGAGAGCTCCTCGTGGCTCATATATCCTGCATTCAACAGGGATTAAAGATGAATAGTCACATGTGCAATGTCCAGGAGATGTAGATCTAAATGCATCCTGGTGGGGTATTTGGGGAAATTGTTGGAAGGATGCCCTAGTTAAGAACTAAAGGTAGACCACTGACCCAGAGGAAAATGAACCAAGGGATAACTGAGCATGGCTTGGAATAACCTTCTTGGGCTGGTGAGGTGGCTCAGTGGATTACAGTGATTGCCATTGGGCCTGACAACTTGATTTAGATCCCCAGGACCCACACAGTAGAAGGACAGAACCAACACCTGCGAGCTATTGTCTGCCCTCAACATGAAAGCCATGTGTATGCAGCATGTATACCATGCACAAACAATACATAAGCAAATGTAAAAACAAAAGAACTTCCTTTCTAGAAGGTAGGGACAGTTGCTTTTTCTCTTTCTCAAACCACAACTGAATAATAAATAAAAACAGCTAGTCAGGCATGGTGGCTCACCAGGGAGGCAGAAACAGGACAGCTTCGATGAGTTTAAGGCTAGCCTGGGCTATGGATTGAGGCTCTGTTTCACAAAACAAAAACAGAAAACCAAAAACAGCTCAGAGGAGCAGTATGAGGGGTTGAGGTTAGAAAAAACGACAAGCCTTCCCGCAGAAGACCGATTTGTGTAGACTCCTCGGTTCTGGTTCAAATTACAGTCAAAGATGAGAGAGGACAACATGGATCTCTTCAGGAGAAGAGATGGAAGAGAGATGGTCCCCATCCCTGCTAAGGGCACCAGAATTCCACATATTTGTTCTTAATTATTAGCTTGTGTGACCTTGGTTAAGTCACGTCACTGCTCTGGATTCCTCTGTAAAAACATTGAACTGGAAAATACCTAAGGTCATCAAATGTCCTGTAATAATTATTACTATCACATATCTCATTCTCAAGGAGCCTGGGTTTGGAGCGCACATTATATGGTCACCTGACTGACAGCAGTTACCCTAACAGCTTGCCTTGAGATCCGCTAGTGTTGCTTTCTACAGTACTGTAGGAACAGGAATAGCCCAACAACTAGCTCCCTTTCGTCATGAAAACAACAGCAACAATTGCCCTCATTTCTTGAGTAGAGTACACATTGGGTCTTCTTGCCGGGTGCTTTCCAAGCATTAGTGGATGCGATTTGCATGAGCATTCTCAAGCGCTGAAGCCTCCAGAGGAGAAGGAAATGCGATCCACTAAGATCAGAACCCAGGTCTCCTGCTCTGGAGGTCACTCTTTAGCTTCCTGCTATGCTGTGGTTAGGATGAGACATCAACAATCAGAATACCAGCCCACCAAGAACATGGTCTGGTTTTAGCAGCCTGTCTTCTTGGCTGAGGAAACATTCTCCCGGTAAGTTCTAAACCACGTGACACTGGTACATTCAGATGAAATATCTTCCAAACTTGAGATGATTTCCCATAAGCAACTTTTTTTTTTTCTGCCTTCCTACTAAGACCCCTAGATCTCTGGGTTAGTCTGGGTGTCTGGCATTCTAAAGGTTAATACAATACTATACAAGGCCTACCTAGAGATTATTGGGAAATTATGATGCTGGTTAAATCACAATGGTCCTGTTACCCAGCAGAGCAGCTGGCTCAGGGATAAAGGCAGTCCAGTGCTCTGAGGTCATGCTCAAAGCAAAGAAGGGTTGGGACGAAATGAATGAGTTGAACGCAAGGTAAACAACCAAACAGGATTGCAAACAAGACCAGAAAGGAGGCATCTGGGATCTGCTTCTGCTTCTGATGACTTTCAGGGTGAGGCTTGATGCCTCTTAGATTTTCAAAGAAACGTAAACCAGAGACAAAAGAGCAGCAGCCGGGCACAACAAGGGGACCAGTTGCAGCAGATTGCAATTACGCATTGGAAATGAACTGGTGGTGTGATCTCGCACTGTGGACAAGTGCCTTTCACTTTTTGTTTCTTCTTAAACATTTTCCTCCTCCTCCTCCTCCTCCTCCTCCTCCTCCTCCTCCTCCTCCTCATCATCATCATCATCAGGTTTCATCCTCAGCCATGCATGTCCTCGTGGGTATTAGCTGAAAACATTGCCCCCTTTTTTTCTGGGACAAGCTCACAAGTAGTATGGCAAGCTGGGGCAAAGCCACGTTATCTTTGGATTCTTGTTTGCATTTATTTTCCTTATTGTGTAAGTTTGGAAGGACAGGAGAACCATATTCAGAAGACTATATTCGCATAAGATGAGGAGAGCAGAAGGCTCCTGGGGTGCTGTGAGGACAAATGATTCCTGTGTCTTCACGCAGGATAAAGATAAAGATTTTTACCACCTTCTGGTTTATTCTGATGCTATTTAGCAGTTGCTGAAATGTTTGGGCTCTGAGATATCACTATCCAAGGCTAGTATAGATCTAAAGACAGTGTTTTTGTATGGAATGAACCTCCATGTTAGACACTGTACGTCTTCTGTGTTAGGAATGTCTCTCCCACACTCACAGCCTAGTCACTGCCACAACCAGGTGTAGTGTTATGGGGATCAAAGCTAAGACTCTCCAGAAGCTGGGGGGCAGGCACAGCTTCTAGAACTGAAAGTTAGTGCACCCTTCAGGGGAGTCAAATCCTACTCTCTGGTCCATTCAGGGGGCAGGGGTCCTTTCTCTTGCTTCCTGGATGCCGTCCTTCCTGCCTCCCAGTAAATCACTTGGAACTTGCAGAACGCAGAGGGATGGATCACACCCAGGTGTCCTGAGTCATTAAGCACACCGGCTCCTCTGGGGGCTGAAGTAGATACTCTGAGCTTTGACAGCGGTGAAATGTGACAAGAAAGTAAATATTCTTGTGCCCCACTTAACCAGAGGTCAGAAGTCCCTCAACCTCAACCTTCTGGAATTCAGCTTGAGGAGCAGGAAGGAAGCAGAACAGGCTGGAAGCAGCGGAAGCAGCAGTCACAAAGCGATGCACTCTAACCATGCCTAATTGACTCTTAATTAGTGCACACTCCTAATGAGCCCACTTATTTAGTCACTTGGGCCCCAGTGAATTAAAAGCAGAAAATTGAGGGGGATAAGGGAAGAGGAAAGAGAGATTAGTGGTAATCACACCAAAGGCAGTAGGAAATGAAGACAAACAGCTTGACATCAAAGACTGAGATAAAAAGCAAGCCTTCAGAAAGGGGTCCCAGAATTAGCAAGGCCAGCAATCCACAACATCTGTAACAGGTCAATCGGCACCGCACATCTGGAAAGCCCGAGGGCATCATCCTCGTGGTGAATACGCAGTCCCTGCTCTAAAAGCCCAGACAACGTGTGTGAAGGAGTTGAAACACGGCCAAGTCCCAGCCTTCCAAGTTCCATGGTTCTTCAACCACCGGGTGATTTACTTTGGAAGTTTGTTGAAAACAACTCGAATTCTTACAAGTCCCCACTCGTTGTAACGCTGACTCAGAATCATACTTTCTAGAGCTGCTAACCCCTTGACCATGCTGGGAGTCCTAACTTAGGCAATCACTCATTCTACTGGGCCTTGACTCATTTGAAAATAAAACACTCCATCTGGGCGCCTCTCAGTTTTCCAAGCATCTCCCAGTCTGCTAACACTCTCCTCTAATTTTCTGGTAAATTTTGGCAGCCAGGTAGGTGCTGCTCCATCTTCTATTTCAGGAGGGGTATCTATCTGGTCATCGTCATGGTAAAGAAAAGATCTGGCAGAGCCAGTTCTGCCAGATCTCTATTTTCTCTTAGTTGTCCAGTCTATCAGAAATAATGAGGACAGCCCCTGTTGATGGGCATTTTTATTTGTTTATACATCTGCTAATAAAAATTATATTGTTTCTATCACAAAAACAAAAGATGCAGATTATCTAATTTTGTCTTTTTTTGAAAAAGAAATGATTTCACTTTTAAGAACACGGGATAAAATTTAGGATACATTCCATTCCATGTATTCTAGACATTAGCTATCTAGAAGATAAATTTCACTTAATTGTTATAAGAGTCTTAAGGCTCAATACAATTCCTGGCTCAAGGTCCAGGACTGTTTTTAGATGAATGGATGAATGTCTGTCTGTCTGTCTTAGGATTTGAAATAGCTAAGTTTTGGGTTTTCAGGAGGGTTTATCTATACAGAATCTCTCTTTCTTCCATAGTAATCAGCAATTACAGTTCACATGACTGTGGGAAACATGGCGTGAAGCAGAGAAATAGTATTCATATTTGTAGAAACCACCTGTTAAGATTCAGGGAGTGTGCTCAATATTTATGAAACCCAGAACCTCCTGGGTAAGAGAATGACTCACAGTTCATGAAAAGGTAAAACTATGTGCCATCCTGTAACAGGTATGTATTAAATACCATATGTGTTCTTGAAGGGGTTTGTGTGCATGTGTGTGCGTGTGCGTGTGCGTGCGCGCGCGTGCGCGTGTGTGTGTGTGTGTGTGTGTGTGTGTAAAACATTCTTTAGGAATCAGTAGACATTTCCTTTTCCAAGGATATGCTTTGTCTGATGCAATTAACTCAGCTGTCTGTTTTCTTTGTCTTCTCTATCTGTAGGAAAGAAATGCTTTTGAAACTAATATATGCTAAGTCTTTCTTTACAAAAAATGCTTAAAATTATGCTGGCTACACAAAATATGATCTGTGGCTCAGGACCTATGAATAGTCACTTTTCAAAGTGAGAGACAGAGAATTCCTGTAGTTTTCTCTTTGCCAAAATTCCCAGACTTATATTACTAGGATCTGCACAGTGGCTATTGACATGCCATGTTCATTAGGGACCTCAGTAGTAATTTTGAGGGAACAAAAGAAAGAATTATCTGGAAAAGGACAAGGTATAGGGGACAAATTCTTCACTTATCCCATCGGTTCAAAACTTGCTGGTCTTGGGACCTCTTCATATTCTTAATGATTAGTGATGACCCCTAGCTTATCTGGGCTATGCTTATAAACGTTAATCATATTACACATAAAATGTTCTAGATACAAGAATACCAATTCTATTGGTCATAAAGATGATGAAATTGTCCCGACTTGTCTCCAGAAAAACCACACGTAAATGAGGAGAGAATAGCATTTGAGCGTTGTTATGAAGGCATTTTTTAAAACACGAATTCTGGAAGGGTCTCAGAGGCCCCAGTGGTCCCTACACAGCTCTGTGAACCACTGGTGTCACTCATCCTAGAGACAAAACACTCATCCACACCAGGTCACAGAGGAGTCAGCCAAGACAGAGCATTGACACCTGGTTGGAGGAGACTGAAGAATTTCATGCAGATCGCGTCTGCCTGGATGACAACTGCCATCTCCAATGCAACAAGCGTGGACTGTGGAGAGCCAACGTAGAGGACACGCTATTTGGAGAGTGGCCTTTTCACCTCTGAAATACTTGAAAGTGGTGACCTTCTCTTTCTGACATGACCCTTGACACAGTGACCAGTGTTCCATGTTTCAGTGCCTTCTTTGTGGCGGCGGCCTCTGGAAGTCATTAGCTTCTGGGTATGGTGAAGAATTTGGAGCCCAGTTGCTTCAAAGCTCAGTCCTCACGTCTCCATGCCTGTGTTCTTTATCCTGGGTCAGACACGGCACAAAATAGGCGCTGCCTGAGAAAATGCTTGACTTTCTGTTATTGAAATTTGAAATCAGTTCACTTTATAAATACTCATTGAGTCAATGAAAACTGCACTCTGATGTTGACTGTGATTAGCTATAGCTCAAGAGAGCAGATCTTAGGGCAGAATGGAAATTCATCCCTCTTCCAGTAGAGAGGGGTACTGGGTGGACTCACTCCTAAAGAGAGATTGGTGGAACGGCCAGGGGCAGAGCTAGCTCTCGGGCGGTATGAAAGGTAGGATGATGTCTTCTTCCAAAAGCACAAAAGAGTACATTTACATTTTACACATGTCTCGGTAACTTGTTAGTGTTTTTTAAATTGCTGATTCCTTAAGTAAAGAAAAATTAAATTTAAAATTATTAACACAAACATTTCTCTTCATTTTTACATGGTACAAAGCCAGTTTTAAATGTACATATAAGAACATGTAGGTGGAACTCCTAACATTATATGGATAGGTTTTGTTTTCTCATCTCTTTTCCTTCCTGTCTTCCTTCCTTCCTTCCTTCCTTCCTTCCTTCCTTCCTTCCTTCCTTCCTTCCTCCCTCCCTCCCTCCCTCCCTCCCTCCCTCCCTTCCTTCCTTCCATTTCTTCCTCTCTTTCTTCCCTCCTCCTTCCCTTCATTTCTTCTTTCCACATTCCTTCTGTTTTTTTTTTTTTTGTTGATTTTTTTTTTTGAACAGCATTTTTATATACTTTCAGGGTTTGCCTTGAACTCATTAACCTCCGTTTCAGCCTAGTAAGTACTAGAGTTACACGGTGCCCTTCCCTATAATAGGTTTTCACAGCTCATACCGGTCTAAGGATAAAGCCAGGAACATCACCGTCTCCCATCAGACTGCCCTGAACAAGAGTCTAAAAAAGGGATTCAAACAAGAGGTGTCAGCAGAAGTAAGAATTTGTTGACTTACATGCCATTGATTTTAAGGCTGGTCTTAGGAGACCCATTTACAGATGAGAACATGGAGAACCAGAGAGATAAGGAACTCACCGAGGGCCACAGAGCTAATTATAGCTTGGAATGTCTTTTACCTTTTAGGTATCTTTTTATGGGCCCAACCTGAAGATGGCCCTATATGGCCAAATCTAATATCGTTGCTAACCCTGCTACAAGGAACTGCAGGCCCAGCACAAGGCTGTGGGGACGAGCAGTTTCTTGGGCCAGAGGCTGGACAGAAATGCGCAGTGAAGACTGAAGGCTCCTGTCCTTGACTGAGGTGATCACCAGCATCTTGTACGAGGAAGGATAGAGGGAGCTCTGAGGTGAAGAGGGACTACT
>CABHPP010107730.1:0-22562 GCA_902168425.1 Peromyscus attwateri
GTGAAGGTCTCTTATATGTGTTTTATAACTTATATAACTAGATTATATATTACTTGAAGCACGTTATATACTACTGTCTTTATTTGTAGATGTGGACATGGAAGCTGTTCTGCAAGGAGACATCTTGCCAAAACGTTTCTGAGTCAGGACAGAAACAGAGGCCTCTGGACTCCTAGATTGATTCTCTTGCATGATTCCATAGAGCCTCTCGGGATCTATGATACCAAGACAGAATCAAATATCCTGTCCTACTCAATAAATGTTAATTAAAGAAATACCCTGTGATTAGCCTTGCTTGCCATCAGCACAACAATTTCTGCCACCTAGTGGTTTGCTGTACCTACGTACGTAAGATTACCTTTTGGGGTTCATTCCAAACTACAAAATAAAGCGAGGAGAACAGACTTTTTTTTAAGGTTCTTTCCAGGTACATAAATCTAACTAATCTCATCTTTAGTAAAGGATGTACAAGTTGCTGCCATCTATTAGCTAAAGGGGTGTGTGTGTGTGTGTGTGTGTGTGTGTGTGTGTGTGTGTGTCGTCACAAAAGATTTCCTATTGACTATATTCAAAAACATTATTTTACAGATGTCCTTTTCACATTTTAAGGGAAAAATGGGTTCTAATAAGTTTAAGTTTACATTGAGTTAATTCAACAGGAATTCTCTGCTGCTCGTTAAGGAAAATTTATTGATTTGAAACCTGCTTACATTCCGTGTTTGTGGATATTTTCCTTGCTGTGAATTTTCTCATGAATGTGTGTGGGCATACCTACTTAATGTGACCTTCTAGTCATAGTTACTTCAGGCTTATCTTACATGGCTGTTAAAATCAGTCCCCCACAGATGCTGATGCAAACTATGAAATCATATGAGAAATTCATTAAAGCGTATCTAAATTTGCACTTACAAGTTCAATCCTGCCATAAATGTAATTGCTCTTAGCTACAATGATATACATAAGCACATAAATATATTAAGTATACAACACTTGCATCACATGGCTGTACAGTTTCCAGCTTTCAGTCAGAGACAGCCACAGAACATTTTGTCCAGCATTTATGTGACCTTTGAGATATCCACTTATCTCTTTGCTTAGGCTATTGGCCGCCTTTGGCTGTCATAAACTTTCTCCCTAGTGTCCTGGCTTGTTTTTATGTCAGCTTGACACAAGCTAGAGTCATTTGAGAAGAGGGAACCTCGTTTGAGAAAATGCCTCCATAAGACCAGGCTACAGGCAAGGCTGTAGAGAGATTGATGGGCAAAGTCCCAGACCGTTGTGAGTGGTGCCACCCTTGGACTGGCGGTCTTTGGTGCTATAAGAAAGCAGACTGAGCAAACTATGAGGAGCAAGCCAGTAAGCAGCACCTCTCCAAGGCCTCTGCATCAGTCATTGGCTTCAGGCTCCTACCCAGCTTGAGTTCTTACCCTCAGTGCCTTTGATGATGAACTGTTATACGGAAATGTGAATGAACAGACCTTTACCTTCCCAGGTTGCTTTTGGTCATGGTTTTTCATCACAGCAATTGTAACTCTAACTAAGACACCTAGTATGATACAAATACTGCCTACAAATTACAGATGTATGCCTACAACCCAAAATATTTAGCTTGACATTATACAGAATCTGTATACAGGGATTAATAAGGAACTTTAGGTATGTGAAGTATTTCAAATTGCAAAGACATTCAGTTCCATTTACACACTACACCGTTTGTCTCCATTCAAAACAAGATGTCCGCGGGAACTCATGGATAGAATCTCTTCACCCAAGGAGCATCCCCCTTGGCATTCTCGGCTTTAGAAGAGATTTCTGAATGGATGAGGTAGGAAAAACTAGGTTGCTTCTGCTCCATGGTTGCTATTTCTTTTGAAGAAGACTTACTCATTCCAACAAATCCATACAGCAAGGACTGAAAAAACTTAATGTGAGGAAATTATCCTAGGGACTCCTACTCCCTCAGGAACTGGGACTCTCAGGCCACTGACTGTTGAGTCTGTAGTGTTCAGTGTGCACTAATTACTGCCCAACTGTCTATGTCATTTCACTTTCATATTCTTCATTATCCTCACATACATACATTGGCTTTTATAAATTTTTCTTCTTTTCCAAATATCCTCTCACATTCTGTTTTTTTCATATTTGATCTCAACTTTTTACTTCTGTAGTTTTAGATGGTTATGAAGAAATCCTATGGTAAAACTAATAAACACATGCTTAAACTTTCACAGTTTATATTTTTTAATTATTGACTTAGAGTTTCTTCATGAATTACTTTGGTTTTCCTCATAAATTAGTGCTGTAATTGATACTGTTTCATAACCTGTCTTTTATTTCACTTCTATTTCACTTCCTTTTTTTTCTTCTATTGACTTTTCTACAGTTTATCCAGTTGATAAACACAAAGGATACAATATTCTTTCCTGGCAGTTTATCTAACTGATATGTAACAAAGGATGAAAAATATTCCATTTGTAGGCCCAAATGATAATTTTCTTAAAGCCTATTTTATAAGATCTTAAAATATAACAATAAATCTTTTAATATCTTTCTGAAAACTCAAATTAGCATATAATTTAATCAATCGTTTTATATAGGAATTTGAACAAACCCGAAAGTTCAAGAAATAATAAGACAGAAATAGCTAGCATTTCTGAAAGAATCACTTTACTATTTCACTTCGTCATCACTGAGAAGAATTTCTCTTTTATATCATAAACTGGGACAAGACACCATTATGGCCTACATATGAATGAGCTGCCATCGTGAATTACTTCTTCTACAAAGAATTTCTCTCTATGAAGTTGGAGGGAAACCCTTGAAGAATTAAAACGTGTAAAAAACAAAAAACAACTGAGGAGAAATACAGACCTTCAAACTATAAAAAGTTACAGAAACTGACTCTGGATCTTTTCTTTCTGCATAATATTTCAAGAGAGCTTCTGCTTTGTAAAACTGTGGTACTAGAACTAAGTACGCTTTTTAAGTAGATAGCAGAATTGAGATCATTTAGAAGGAAATGCCCTTTTCATTTGTTTCTGGAAAATGAACCTCCTAAAAGTTAACAAGTATCTAAAAGGTAAATGCTCCCAACTTTCCAAAAATATATTTCTGAAAATGTTTCACCATGACTCCTATTTTTAAGTTCAGAAAACAGAACAAAACACTGCCTAAGCCTTCGGTTAAGAGCCCATCTCAGTGTGAACACAGGAGGCTGCTGAGGGAAAAGATGTAATATTCACCCATCTCCCTGTTTGCTCCCTCTGACCCTCAACTTCCTCCCCAATTAATCTGGTTAGTTGGTAATTTCCCGTGAGTATGTCTAGATGATCCGATGTCAGACCTCCAGGGGCTAATCTGGATACAGTAGATAGGCCTAAACGTTACTCCCTAAAATGACGCCTGATAGAAACACGGTTTTATGTGATGCTGCGGGCTATCCACAAAAACATAATTTTTCACCCAACCAGGCTATTTTTTGAGAGTAAAAGGCCTCAGTATAGGCCAGGTGTGGTGATATATGCCTTTAGCCCTAGCACTCAGGAGGCAGAGGCAGGTGGATCTCTGAGTTCAAGGCTAGCCTGGGCTACAGAGCGAGTTCCAGGACAGCCAGGGTTATACAAAGAATCCCTGTCTTAAAAACCAAAAAAATTAAATAAAATAAAATTTAAAAATAAAATATAAAAGAGCTCAATATAGTATCTGAACCAGTTGTTGTTGCTGTAACATATTAGCACAAACTTAAGGGATTTAAAACACAAATGTATTGTCCTACAGTTTTGGAGACCTGAAATCCACAATGACTCTTAAAGGGCTAAGGTCAGATTATCTGAAGACTCTCAAGGGAGACTCTACTTCCTTATCTTTTTGTACCTTCCAGAGACCACATGAATATCTTGGCTTATGTGCTCACCTCCTATCATTTCAATGTCAGGCCTCCATGATCACATCTCCTACTCTTAGCCAATCTTCTTACCTTTTTTCACATATATCCTTTTTTTTTTTTTTTTTTTTTTGGTTTTTTCGAGACAGGGTTTCTCTGTGTAGCTTTGCGCCTTTTCTGGAGCTCACTTGGTAGCCCAGGCTGGCCTCGAACTCACAGAGATCCGCCTGCCTCTGCCTCCCGAGTGCTGGGATTAAAGGCGTGCGCCACCAACGCCTGGTTTCACATATATTCTTATGTTTACATTGGGTCCACTCAGATCCTGGAGAATTCCCATAGCTCAAGATCTTTAATTTGGTCACGTGTTATTATCTTTCACCATGTATGTTTTAAAAAGTTACAGATTCAAAACTTTAAGATTTAGATTTTTAAAAGATTTATATTTTTACTTACGTGTACGTGTGTGAGCTTGCATGTGTTTCTGTGCACAATGCACGTTCAAGAGCCCATGGAAGCCAGAAGAGGGTGTCAACTCCCTGAAACTGGAGTTAGGAGTGCCAGGAATAAAACTCAGGTCCTCTACAAGAACAGTAAGTGCTCTTAACCACTAAGCCATCCCTCCAGTGTCTCAGATATCTTTGAAAGATGTTGTTCAGTGTATCACAGGTCAGCAGTACAAACTGAGATGATACCAACAAGACTGGAATTTAGAGTCACACCTCCTAATCAGGCAGTAGCAATGGTAGAAACATGCTGGAATAAGGTATTGGATTTCACCAAGTCACTGCCCCCCAAAATTTTACCATGTCTCTTCCCCCACATTTCTCCTATCCAGGAAGGAAGAGATCTCTGAAAGTGCTCAGGTGTTTATTTTAAAAGATTAGAAATGCAATGGAGGAAAATATCCAAGTAAAAATGCCACAAAACAAATCGAAAAATGGTTCATTTTGTCTGAATCACACGACTCCCATACCCATCACTACTCCTTCTGGGAAGAAACTGCATAGCACGTAGAAGAAGCTTCCCTCTTCAGAAAAAGGAAGGCTGGGTGAACGACCGTATTCCACAAACTTTTAGGGCACTGTTTCAAAGACTCACTGGGTCCACTCTCCCAAATGGAAGAATGGCACAATGCACGTCTGGAAACAGCAGGTGGTATCAGTAACAGCAATGCAGCAGGTGACATCGATATCCTTAGAGTCTCTTCCACAGAGGACCCAGGAGCCATCTCTTCTGCTACCTTAACACCCCTAGAAGTGCTGCAAACTCCTTACAGCTTTCACCACTGTGGACTCACATGTTTGCTGTCACAGAATTAGAATACTGCTGCAAAGAGGACTCCAACAGCCTGTAGCCAAGGGTAGTTACTTGCCTTTACAAACTTTTTCTGAGCCTCCCATTCCCTAAACTTTGCCATTGTGCGAGTGCCTACAGCCAAAGTGGTCACCAAGCAGACATCTGCAGCTGCCCTTTGCAGCCAAGTGTATGCATTTGAGTGTCCCTTGTCCCCACTAGCTACCCTTGCTGCGGGACCCCTAACAGCCCTCACAGCATAGAACTGCTAAGTTGTCGACACTATGGATGCCAGCTGCCTGAGCTGATAGACACCGTATCCTTTGGACTGAAAACCTTCACACATGCCTTGGCTCACTAGGTTTAGCATCAAAATATGCTTCAGTGTGCGCCTGCTCAGAGGTAAAGTGAATCCCTATATCAGAAATTTGTGAAAGTGGCAAGAGAAAAGAGGGTTGTCGCATGCAAGGGAACTCTCTTCTCTCATCAACAGATTTCTCAGCAGATAACTTAGTGAGCTGAAAGAGAAGTACAGGAAAAAGAAAGATTTCACTGTGGCTACATATGCCTCGCAGGATTTACTGAAGGGAATCTTTAAACTAAAGAAGACGCCATTTTTTCACAGGAGAAATACGAAATACACAAAAGTATAAAACTCAAAAGTAAATATAGAATCAAAGAGCAAATGTGTAGCCAAATTCATAATCCTTTAATTTTGTAATGGTAATATATAAATAATGTATTACTCTATGTTGATCCAAAGCCATAGCTATAATTACAGGGGCTGGAGATATGGCTCAGCAATTAAGAGTATTCACTGGCTGCTCTTCCAGAAGGTCTAGGTTCAATTCCCAGCACCACATGGATCACAACTGTCTGTAACTTCAGTCCTGCGGAGATCTGAAGCCATCTTCTGGGCCTCTCTGGCACTACACTCACATAGTCACTTATATACAAACAAAAGAAGCATTCCTACAAATAAAATATAAAACTATAGCTACAATAACTTGTTAGCAAACATGCAATATGAAATTATGTAAATTATTACAACAAAATGTAAAATGTGAGTTCCAGGCTAAGCGGGGCTATACTTTCTCAAGTGTGTGTGTGTGTGTGTGTGTGTGTGTGTGTGGTGTGTATGTGGAAGGTGGAGTAAAAGTGTAGAACGTTTGCATGTGGTTGAAGTTGGCAGCTTAATACAGATTGAGTGTAAGCCTCATAATGACCCAAATAAAAGTCTACAGGAGATAAACCAAAGCTAAGAGAGAGGAATCAGAACATAGTACCACCGAAAAGTCATCAAAGCACAAAGGAGCACAGCAAAAG
Source organism: Peromyscus attwateri (assembly GCA_902168425.1). Lineage (NCBI taxonomy): Eukaryota > Metazoa > Chordata > Mammalia > Rodentia > Cricetidae > Peromyscus > Peromyscus attwateri. The sequence continues at coordinate 6,503 of CABHPP010107730.1, forward strand.
ATAAAAGAAGCAAGTGAAGACGAAAGGACAATAGGAAGTCTGTGCCTGTAAATAATCGCTTCAGTGTAATAATAGGTCAGAGATAGGATAGGTAGATGGAGCTGCCACTTTCTTCTTACCATTGTGTTCTTGTTCAACACCATCATTAAGTCCTAGAATGCTCTTCATCTTCCCACGTTTAACCATCTCTGCTGTTTGAACTACTTCCTACTCTCCAAAGCCCATTCAAGAGCCATATTTATCATGAAAACCACCCAGCGCAGGGTGATCATTCCCGCCCCTGCTTTTTTTTTCAGCAAAAATTTACATTACCTTCTACTGCGTTTGCCCATATCTGCTCAATGTAATATAAATGTATTTGTGCATTTGTCTATTCCCTCATATCGGAAATGACCTCTGATGATGGGGCCCATCTACCAACAGCAGCAACGAAGTTTCGTCCTTGACCATATCCAGGTCTGTATCTATTAGTATCACTTCTCCAAGCCAAATACCCATCCGTTTATCTTGCTGTCTAGCCAAGGGCAGCAAACACTTGACACACAGGCCAACTGAAGAGGTTTCTACCCACCAAGAGGAGTAACATTCATCAGAGACTTCCAGCAAACTGTATAAGCCAATGTTTTGATAGAGCCACATCTATTAGCCAAGGTGATTTTAATCAATAGGATACTGCCAACCACATCTGCTTATTCACTGAAGCAATGATTTAAAAAAACAACAAGGTAAGGCATGCCTTTAATCCTTGCACAAATAAATGAACTGATTGACTGATTAATTAAATAAACAGTTTAGACATCTTATTTGTAAGCTAAGTATTTTCAGATGCTTGTCAACAATTAAAACAGCAACATTGCCTTCTGGGTTTTTGTTTTATTAGTGACAGATGATAATACTAAAGTGCTTTTCACCAATAAAAAAGATACAAGCCAGTAGGGTCTCCTTTGTCCAGTTATTTCTCTAAAAATTGTGTATAGAGGTAACACTGTAGTCACAAAAAGTTGTGTTTATGTATTTGGTAGGCCCTACACAAAAAGCTTATATATTAAGATACCTCACAACAACTCACGAGTATATGTCTGACCGGAAGCTCCCACAAAAGACTTCCGGTGCTTCTAAAGCTGTGTGTTAGTGACTCAGAAAGTGAGAAAGCAGTTGACATTGCAGACGGATATGTTAGGAAAGGACTCTGAAATTAGTTCCAACCACTTTTTCTTTTCTGTTAATAGTCATTCCTGGGTTCGCTCACAAGCCAAGGAAGGAAAGGCCAAATATAGCCACCGAATCAGGCGTGTTGCGAAGCAGCTGTCTGCTGCACGGAGCCGAGCAGACAGTTGGAACTCCAAGTGCGCATAGTAAACAGAGGCTATATCGAAACAGTAATCACACTAATCACTATTTTTGTGAGCAAATGTGCTGCACTTCGCATGCTCACAGCAATTGTATCATCATTAATGAATTAATGAGCTGTAATCACTACTGCAGGGGCACACAAAACTGGGTGCAAGATTGAAAAGCAACAGTCTCCCTTGGAGTGTTTTTAAGAAGTGAGAGACTTTTCTGTTGCCCCTTCCTCTTTTTCTCCAGACAATGCTTGCTCATCTGTCAGGTATTATTATAAGCATCACTTTACCGTCAACACAGTTCCCAACACTGCCAACATATGGCGGAGTGTCTCTGGTCGCCTTCCTGGAACTTTTCACCCTCATTCCCTATTGAGCTGTCTGACAGGCATGCTGTCAGGGGCTACATATGCTTGTCCACCATTGCAACACAGCAAATATTTGTTACCCAATAAGTATTTCTTTAGTGAATAAAAAAGACGTTTATTAGTTCCCCATGCGAGGGGCGTGAGATAATGAAAGTCCGATATTACTAACTTAAGTTCTCACTCCAAATTAATCTGCTCAGCACTCCGGATGCTTATCTCATTTAACGTTTTCCATGTTCCTTTAAGGAAGGAGCATGCTCCCCTGATGTACGTAAACAAACCTCATAGAACATCAACATCAAACAAGACGTTCTGAGACCACCATACAGTGAAACAGAACAAGACTACTTCATTATTTTCTCCAAGCACTGACCAGGGCAATGTAGAAACTCCACAAGAAACTAGCATACCCCTGTCTTGGCTGGTGGGAGGAGTTCGGCCTATTTCTTTTCCAGAAGACTTTTATGCTTGCTCTTATCACCCTCTCCACCAGTCAGACTGAGATCTTCAGTCTTGATATGGTCCGCACTGCCTGGCGACAATCACAGAGACAAATTCCTTCAGATCTTTCCCTGTGCAAAGCCTCGATGATTCAAGAAGTCTTGAACCATCCTATTACTGAAGTACAATCCAGTTCCCATGGTCTGTGTTTCCCCTTGCTCAATTAAAGCACACGAGTGTTCCTCCAACGTGTGCCCCTTAGGATTTCAGGCGAGAAGGCATTGACAATGAGTTACACAACACGTACTGGAGAATGAAATGTGACAAGTTGCATTTATGTTTATCTAAAAGACTAAGAAAAGCCATCTTAACTGGCATTTATCATAGTACACAAACATGATCTTGTTCCCTCATCCTTCCCTCTGCGGGATGGCTCCAGAACAAATCAGCTACACACAAAATCATCAGGATATGACAAAATGGTATGTATTGTACGTTTCCACTCCTGTGTGATTTTGACCAGTCAAAATCATAGAAACAGAAAGCAAATGGTGGTTTCTTTGGGCTGGGGCAGAGAAAAATAGGAAGTTGTTTAGAGAAACAGTTTCAGTTTTACAAGCCTTTGTCCTTCAAATATAAATAGAGTAAATACGACTGACTTTCCGGGTCCTGCCTGGCTTGGTCCTGAAACCCCAACTCGGGTGAGGAAGGAATGAACCCAGACACAGAAAAGCTGGGATCAGATAGGCTGTGCTCATTCTGCTAAAGCGGCACGAACCACAAGCCAGAACTCAAGTGGCTTAGGATGTACACCGAGAGAAAGAGAGGTTAGCTAGCTCTCTCTGAAGGAGCTCTCTGCCGGGGAGCAGTCTCCAGTCATCCTGGAGGAGGAAGCAGCAGGTATTAGTTTTTGCATGCACTGGTCAACCTCATAAACACTTACGTTTTGCCAATTCCCCACTTTGCCAATTCCCATGAGTCTAAGGCATGGGTCCTTAGAAGAAGGCTTTGCCTATTCCCATGGGTTTAGTGCACTGGTCCTTATCATAACATGCATTCACTCAGGACTTCATCCAATCCTTGCTTTTTTACTTAAGGCTTCCTCAGCCCCCTCTAACCTAAACTTGAAAATAGCTAATAGCCCATGTGGTGGTGGTACAAGCCTTTAATCCCAGTAAAGGCAGAGAGGTAGAGAGAAAGAGACAGGCAGATCTCTGAGTTGGAGGCCAGTCTGGTCTACAGAATGAGTTCCAGGACAGCAGCGGCCACATAGAGAAACTGAGTCTCGAAAAACAAAAACAAAAAAAGCTAAGAAAATCAATTTTATATTACATATTTTTAATCACAACTTTTTATTTATATCATTGTGTTTCTGTGTATGCATAGTGTGTGTGTCTGTGTGTTTGTGTGTGTGCCTACTTGCTGCAGCACACTTGTAGAGGTCAAAGGACAACTTCGTGGAGCTGTTGCTCCTTCCACCTTACATGGGTCCCAGGGATTAAGCTCGGGTTTGCCAGGCGTGTACAGCAAGAGCCTCTACCGCTCAGCCTATTCATCACAATTGAAAGGAAAATTCTTGAGCAAAGAACAGCTCCAGGAAAGAGAGAATTCAGCAGAGCCGTTGTAGATTTAGTTCTGTCCTGGACACTGCAGCATACTGCAGCCAACTTGCGCCCAGAAATAAACTTAGCACTGTAGGCAGCTAGTCTGGGGTAGCACACTAAGGTAAATGAATTTGAACCTTGTGCTCAGGGTACCCATACTATTTAATTAAGCCACAGGAATGGGTGGGGATTCGTTTGACGTTCGCATGTGTGTTTCTCTCAAAGAAACTATTAGTGTGTCCAATGTTCAAGAAAAACAGTTTTTCACTTCAATAAGTTTACAACGTACTGGGGGTCAGCGAGAGAACTACGTCTGTTCTGTAATCTGATCAATGTTTCAAAAATGGTGTGAAAGTTCACAGGTGAGTACAATTACCTTTAGTCAAGGATCAAAAAGTGTGAAGTAAAAGAAAAACATTTTCAATGTGATTCCACTGTCTGTGGTTTTCTTTTTCTACTACAAAGACAAAGTCTTGCTTGTTTTTCCTATTTCTCAAACGTTATTTGTTTTGCTGTTATAAATAATATTGCAAAGAAAAACTTTGCAATTAGAATAACTTTGAAGTGGAATAAGGACAAAATGGCATGAAGAAAAAAAATGTTAAACTATTCTTACTTCCTGTTGGCTTAAGACACTCTTCAATGCCATTAGCTAACTTTATGATCCGTTTTGATCACTCGACCAAAGGCAACATCACTCATCCGTGAACCTTCATAGCATCTTTGAACCTTACGTTCATCAGCTTTCATGGTTCTGTGTATAAAGGGAAGAAACAATACCTACAAGGTTTTAAGGGAGCTCTTTTGAGGAGGAACGGAAGTGAGTGAAATGGCACATATTGATTACTGAATGAAAAGAATAAAAGTTATCACAGAGAACAGGCATCTTAAAAAATATTTCTGAGTTTCTGAGATGACAATCCATGTGGAAAAATAAACTGCATTGGTAAAATATTGAATAGTTCTGGAACATTTTGTTATTTGAGAAAAAAAAATTGTGGTACTTCAAAAAAAGAAAGTAAAAGAGAAATGTAGTCAGCTGTGCCTATCATATTTCTTCTACCAAGTTCCAAACTGCTAAGAGTGAAGGTGCCAGACAAAAGTCAGGGTACAAATGGGGCACAGGTACACTTTGTTTATGGTTGGAGTTGTATCTACAGTCACATCTCATTACAGTTTCAAAGCTGCTATGGTCTGAATGGATCCACAAAAGTGATGTGTTGGGCATTAAATCCTTGACACACCAAAGTTAGAAGTTTGGACCTTTGTGAGGTGTTAAGACTCCAAAGGCTTTAGCCTTTTGAACACATTGAAGCCGTATAAGAGAGCTCACTGCAAGGAGTTCGTTCCCTTTTTTAATTCCCACCCTTGTCACCCAAGCATGTACATTCCTCACCTTTGAATGCAGCATCAAGGCACCATCTCAGAAGCAGTGTGCACTCTTGGCAAACAACCAAACCAGCTGAGTCCTTGAACTTCCCACCCTCCATAACTGAAAAGAGAGCTTCTACCATTTACAATCAGTCTAGAGTATTCTCTTTCAGCAGTACAAAAGACTGAGACAAATACTCTAACTAGTGAGTGATTGAGGACTGGCAAGATGGCTTGGTTGGGAAAGTTCTTACCAAGTAATCATGAGGGCCTGAATTAGATTCCCGGCACCCACACACAAACCAGGCTTGACCACACAAGCCTGTAATCCCAGTATGGAAAGGCAGAAATGGAAAGATCCCTGGGGTTTGCTGACCATCTAATCTTATCAAATTGGTGAGGTTCAGTGAGGGACTATCCTCCCCCCCAAAACAACAATTAGATGGGGAGTGTTCAAGGAAGACACAATATCAACCTCTGGTCTCCATATGTGCATACACCTGTGCATAAATAAACACAAATAGTGAATGATTTTTAAAACTGTGCTTTTCACATCTCAGAATTTACCTACTAGCATGAGTATAGAATTACACTGTACTTCTTTTTCTCTTCTTCTGTTATATTCCAAGGGACTGTAGGATTACATCACACTTACATTGTTTCCAAAAAAGTAGGGGTAGATATTAAATGGTTACATGAATACTGCTTCAATTTCCCTGTGTGTCTGTGACTAAACTGTAAAGAACTGAAAAATTCCAAATTCTGGTCTTGCATGCAAAGAATTTAGAAGTTGTGATTCTCCCTAACAACAAAATAAAAAGCAGGCCCAACCACAAGTTCAACAACTTTTTCTGAGGCCACAGTGCAAACCACTACCCTGAAAATTAGAGACAAAACTGTCAAATTCAGAGAATGAGGATTTACAAGAGAAAAAAAAAACCACAGAGGCAGTGTAAGGAAGCCCATAGCAGCATAGGCTTCCACAAGTCTGAGGGATGAAGTTCCAGAGGAGCTCACTCACAGAGGAACACTACACACCTGAGAGTTTAACCCCCAAGAATTTTACCGTGTGAATTGTCTTAATTAGGGTTTTTACTGCTGTGAAAAGACATCATGACCACAGCAACTCTTATTAAAAAATATATGTCGGGGGCTGGAGAGATGGCTCAGTGGTTAAGAGCACCGACTGCTCTTCCAGAGGTCCTGAGTTCAATTCCCAGCAACCACATGGTGGCTCACAACCACTTGTAATGAGATCTGGTGCCCTCTTCTGGTCTGCAGGGACACATGCAGGTAGAATACTGTATACATAATAAATAAACCTTTAATATATATATATATATATATATATATATATATATATAAATATAAATATATGTCGGGTGGTGGTGCCGCATGCCTTTAATCCCAGCACTCGGGAGTCAGAGGCAGGCGGATGTCTATGAGTTCGAGGCCAACCTGGGCTGCAGAGTGAGTTCCAGGAAAGGCGCAAAGCTACACAGAGAAACCCTGTCTTGAAACACCCCCCCCAAAAAAATAGATAGATAGATAGATAGATAGATAGATAGATAGATAGATAGATATGCTTAGTTGGGATGGCTCACATTTTCAGGAGTTTAGTCCATTACCATCATGGTGTGACATGGTGGTGTGCAGGCAGACATGGTGCTTGAGAAGTAGCTGAATTTCTACATCTTTTTGCAGGCAACAAACAGGAAGTACTCAATGAAACTGGCGTGGCTTGAGCATATATGAGACCTCAAAGCCTGCCTCCACAGTGACACACTTCCTCCAAGAAGGCCCCACCTCCTAATAGTGCCACTCCCTTTGGGAATCATTTTCTTTCAAACCACCCCATGAACATTGGTGAAAAATCTTTGTGCTCGTGGCCAGGAGAGTGGCAAAGAAAGCATTTGTTCATCTTAACAAACCCTGTCCTCAAGAGAAAACATTTTAACAGAGTCAAATATGATGGGTTTTTATCAAAGTTGACCCTCTCCATAGGAAGGGAAACCTCACACCAGCCCCTTCTTGCCCTCCTGTCCAAGCCAGCGGTAAACATAAAACTGAGAAGCCAGAGAGAAGTTCAAAATCCAAAAGTTTAATTCACCAAAAGGAGGGGCCTAAACTAGAGAATGACAGAACAATTTTGTTCTCCACTCTTACCACTCTTCTCTCCAGGAATATTTATTGCTGTCTCTTTAACAACATATACCAATGTGGTTGTGTACTGGCTGGTTTTGTGTGTCAACTTGACACAAGCTAGAGTCATCAGAGGAAGGAGCCTCAGTTGAGGAAATGCCTCCATGAGATTCATCTGTAAGGCATTTTCTCATTTAGTGATCAATGGAGGGGGGCCCAGACCATGGTTGGTGGTGCCATCCCTAGGCTGTTGGTCCTAGGTTCTATAAGAAAACAGGCTGAGCAAGCCATGGGAAGCAAGCCAGTAAGTAGCACTCCTTCACAGCCTCCACATCAGTTGCTGCCTCCGGGATCCTGCCCTGTTTGAGTTCCTGCCCTGACTTCTTTCAGTGACAAACAGCAATGCTGAAGTGTAAGCCTAATAAACCCTTTCCTCCTCAACTTGTCTTTTGGTCATGGTGTTTCATCACAGCAATAGAAACCCTAACTAAGAAAGGTTGTTTGAATAGAAATGGTCCCCATTAACTCATGTGTTTGAATGCTTGGCCCATAGGGACTGGAACTTTTTAGGAGGTGTGGCCTTGTTGGAGGAAGTATGTCACTGTCACTGTAGGGGTGGGCTTTGAGATCTCCTATGTTCATGCTATGCCCAGTGTCACAGTTACTTCTGCTGCCTGTGGACCAAGATGTAGAACTCTCAGCTACTTCTCCAGCACCATGTCTGCCTGCATGCCGCATGCTTCTCACCTTGACGACCATGTTCTAAACCTCTGAAACTGTAAGCCAGCCCCAATTAAATGTTTTTCCACTATAAGAGGTGCCATGGTCATAGTGTCTCTTCACAGCATGCAAACCCTAACTGAGACTACCAAGTACAGATCTTAATTAAAAATCAATAAAGCGTGCTAAACATAAAACACCACTTTAAAAGGCAGTTAAAGCATCATATGGAAGTCAGATAGGAATCATAAGCTGGAATCATCAGACCGGAAATTAAAGCACTTGTGCAGTGTGCAAATCAGAGAACACTGCAGGTAAGAAGGAGAGGAGCTCTAGCAGACTCGGCACGGCTGAAGAAAGAATCTTGAGACTGAGATTAGGCCAACAGGATCTCACAAAACAGAAAAGCGAAGAGGAAAATAAGACCTAAGAAGAAGAAATTGTCCAAAAACCAAGGGTCAAGGGCAAAATGTGCGATGGAAACAAGAGAAATAGAGAGAAACTACTTAAAGTAATCAGGACAGACATCTGTTCCTCACGCTGATGTCAGACACTGTACCAAAGATCCAGAGATGTGGGAACACAGCAAGCAGAGTAAATGTCAAAAATTAAAATGAAAAATTAAAAACTACATCTGGGCGTGCCATATTTAAACCTCAAAAAAAAAAAAAAACAAAGAGAAAAAAATCTTTAAACAAACAATTAAGTTCAATAACGTGGTATCAATTCAGTAGACATCAAAACTATACAATCAAGAAGACAAGGAAAGATGGAGTCCAGTAAGTACTTAGGATGCCATGAGAGAGACTTCATCCTCTAGGGAGTGGAGTGTAAGAAAATACCTGGAGGAGGGGGAGATTGCTCAGTAGGTAGAGAACTCCCTACAAAAGCCTGAGGACCTGGTGGGTTCTGATCCCAAATACTCACATAAAAGCAGGGCATGGCTGACTTCTCCTGTAACTCCAGCACTGGGGTGGAAGCAGGCAGATCTCAGGCTCTTGCTAACTGGTCAGTATAATCAAAACAACATGTCCCATATTCAAGAAGAAACCCTGTCTCCAAAATATGGGAAAGAGACCCGATGTTAGCCGCTGGCCTCTACAAGAACGTCAATGCGTGAGTGCATCCATACACCAGTGTACATAAACACACACACACACACACACACACACACACAGAGAGAGAGAGAGAGAGAGAGAGAGAGAGAGAGAGAGAGAGAGAGAAATGATAATATCCCAAAAGGTCTATAACTCTAAGGATTGAGATCTTTAAAAATTAGTAAAACTCTAAAGGACCTTACTCATAAGTAGACTGTCAATGTAAATGGGCTCACTTTATATAATTAGAGCAGACAGAATGTTAAAGTTGATGCAATTATACATAAAAGTATTTACAGTTTGCTGGGGGTATATTATAGCACTACATTAATATAAAAACTGAAGGAGAAATATATTGTTTCCAAGAGAATTTTACAGAGATTGTAAACAGTAAAAAATATCATACTGCTGCTACTATAAGAACCAGTTTCCCTCCATTGTTGGTGACAACTTCCAGAGGACCACAACCAGAAGCATTACTTGGGACTCCGCTGTTTCCAGTTCCTTTGGAAGACTTACGATCGGGATGTTTTCAGCAGATGCTTCTACGAACCGATCAGCCTATTTTCAGTTTAATGTGACATTGGCCAACAAAATAAAATGCTGAAATAACCCCTGAACATCAACACTCCTAATGTTTATTGGGCATTTGAAATATATTAAGACTAAACAGCACAAATAATTCCAACTTTATCATCCCATAACATTTCTACTCATTCATGTTTTTTTGTTGTGTATTTATTTCCCCATATGTGTGTGTATGTACAGTTCTTCTCTTAGAATTTGCTTCATAAAATGTGTCACATTCATTTCATTTTTATTACTAATATATACATCCCACAAACCTGTTAACACTCTTACTTCTTTTGGTGGCATGCTAATTACTGACAAGGATAAGGTTTTATTCATGTGTTTATTATTTGTATCAAACACTTAGGAAATTCAGCTCGTCTTTTCACATAGCCTTGATCAACAAGTCACTCACCTGTTCCAGATGGCAGCAGATCCAAGACACGTCCGCTTGCTCCTTTTCTCTCCACATCGGCCACTCCGTTCTAGATTCTGGAGTGAGTAATGGATCTCTTTTTCATTCTGCAGTGCCATCAAAGGTCTCCCCCCAAGTACCTGAGGAATCAAAATGCTATCTTACTTTGTAGTACTTACGCTCAGCATCCATGGATCAGCAGGCCAGTATCATACATCCCTCCAGACGTGATTCGAAGCAGGACTCAGGAAGCCTTGTTGAAGGGACTTTTCCACCAAAAATGACACCTGTGTAGAACTTCCAGAGCTCTGTACAGTTTTTCAGCTACTTGTCACTGCTTTAACCACTGACATACTGCCATCTTCAGGAAGAAATGTGGGCCTCTGCATTCGCATCCGGGGCCAGGACCTTAGCAGCCAACCACTACACTGCCAGCCCTTTCCTTAGGCGTCTCTGTGAAGTCATCTGAGTTATTTTCCTCTTTCATCTAAGTATTAGTAATTTCTTTCTGTGGACATTCTCAGCTCATATGTTTTCTCTTTCTAAATAACTAGGCTTTTCAGTGAGAAGTTGCCCAGAAATGCTAAATGGAAGAAAATTCATTTTTATCAATCAAATGAACAATGTTAAATTAAGTAGCATGAGAAACAAACTCGAAAATATTTTCCGTGTATAAACAAACTAATTATATGTAGAAAATATAGGTACATGGCTTTATCACTCAAAACTAATCCACACATTTTTACAAGAAAAACTACATATTTTAGGCTTGTAACATAAAAGCCTTCCTTCTTTTCATTACCCCCATTCATGGGTTAACACACAAATTAAAATAACTCTGCACCAGCTTCTTAGGGGTTAAATCTAAGACTTCAGTTTACTCACAAACAGTGCTTTCTTGGCTGGGGACTCACCCAATCAACTGCAGAGAGCTGGCCCAGCAGGTGCAACACCAAGTGGCGCTGGTGTTGGGTTCCCAGGATTGTAAGCAGAGAAAAACTGCTGTCCCCACTGGACTTCTGTGCTGTGATCTTGTCTATACCTGTTTAACTACTTTCCCTTGATGAGTCTTTCCTCACCTTCCTCTGTCATCCTCTGTTGATTTGTTTTGTTTTTCATCACTTAGGAAGGCCACTTCTGAGTTGCCCATTTGGATACCTTTTATGTCCTTCAAGCAACATAATAGGGCCATATTTCTACTTATTTTTAATCCAAGTATATTCTCTTCTGTCCCACAATGCCCAAACACAGCTTTACCAAAAAATAAATAAGTAAATAAATAAATAAATATGCTGTGGATATCACTCTGTATGCTGTGAATGTGTTGCTCTGAATGGTTATTAAGTAAAGTGCTGATTGGCCAGTAGCCAGGCAGGAAGTATAGGTGGGAGAAGCAGAGAAGAGAATTCTGGGAAGAGTCAGCAGTCGCAAACCAGACACAGAGGAAGCAAGATGTGAAGGCGGAACTGAGAAAAGGTACCAAGCCACGGGGCTAAACATAAGTAAGAATTATGGGTTAATTTAAGTGTAAGAGCTAGTCAATAGTTAGCCTGAGCTAATGGCTGAGAAGTTTTAATTAATATAAGCCTCTATGTGTTTACTTGAGTCCAAGCCCACAGAGCCAGGGGAGCCAAGCAGGACCAGGAAAACTTCACCTACATAAATAAATAAATACAATTATTGTGAAAGGTCCTAAATATTTATAAAATACTAATTACAGAGAGTGACTAGGAAGAATGCATAGACACAAAATCTTCTCAAACAAATTTGAGAGTTACAAACATGTCTAGTCTCCCAATTAACTTTTATTTATTTAGTGATTAATACAGTATACTCAGTTATTTATTTAATTTTTGCTCTTTATATTATTTTAATCAGCATATGATGTTAGAGAACATTATGACATGTGTGAACAAAGTGTATTTTTGTTGTTCTTTTTTCTTCCTAATTTTAAGATCATATAAACTAAATCTCGGTATGATAAATTTGAAGGAAAGATAAAAATTTATACAATAACTTCAAAATTCACTTAAGGTAATCTACTAGAGACAATATTTACAAATCAAGCTTTTGGAAAAAGAACATTATTAAAATATAATATCTAGTATCAGATATCAACAAAATAAAGATGATAAGGATATAACATGGAAGTTATGTCTGAAAGGGCAAATAAGAAGAAAAAGACCTTAGTGTAGGTGAAAATTTTCTTTATTGAAAGTACTATGGCCAGGTGTGGTGACACATACCTTTAATCCCAGTACTCAGGAGGCAGAGGCAGGAGGATTTCAAAGTTCAAGGCCAGACTTGTCTACAGATCAAGTTCTAGGACAGCCAGGGCTACACAGAGAAACTATATATCAAAAAGAAAGAAAGAAAGAAAGAAAGAAAGAAAGAAAGAAAGAAAGAAAGAAAGAAAGAAAGAAAGAAAGAAAGAAAGAAAGAAAGAAAGAAAGAAAGAAAGAAAGAAAGAAAGAAATGGAGGGGGAGGAGTGAGGAAAAAGAAGAAGAACAAGATGAAGAAGAAGAGGAGGAGGAGGAAGAAAGAAGGAGAAAGCCAGTTGAGCATCAGCATCCACCTCTTCCTACTTCCTGTCTGTGAGTGAAATATGACCAGCCCATTCGTGCTCTGAAGCCATGACATCCCTGCCAGGAAGGACTGCATCCCCTTCAAACGTTAGCCACAATAAACCCTTTTCTCTTAATCTGCTTCTTCCCATGTGTTTGGTCACAGAAAAAAGTAACTTCCATGAACATGTAATCAGTATAAAGATGTATTGAGGTGTTCGTTCATGTGTGGCACATAAAGTCATTGAAACCTTAATGAGAACTTTACAAACACAGCACATCTCAGTTTGGTTCTTAATTTTTTTTTTTAAGATTTATATATTTTATGCATATGAGTGCTCTGTCTGTATGTTTGTCTACATACCAGAAGAGGGCATCAGATCCCATTATAGATAGTTGTGAGCCACCATGTGGGTGCTAGGAATTGAACCCAGGTCCTCTGTTTGCAAGAACATTAAACGCTCTAAACCACTGAGCAGATGCTCCAGCGGTTCCTAATTTTTTTATTTTAGGGGTTTTTGAGACAGAGTTTCTCTGTGTAATAGCTCTGACTATCCTGGAACTAGCTTTGTAGACCAGGCTGGCCTGGAACTCACAGAGATCTGCCTGCCTCTGCCTCCTGAATTCTAGGATTAAAGGTGTACACCACCATCACTAAATTTTAATGGGAATACTTGATCAGTATTTAGATTTCAAAAACTTTACATTGTGAAAATAAGTTAACATACTCAAGTTTTTCTAGTTTTCTAGTAACTGACTCAAGAATCTATTTTGAAATTTAAATTTAAAAAGAATTAAAACTAAACAAAATTAAAATCAAGATTCTCAGGCTGGAGGCAAAGGTCAATGGTAGAGCATTCAAGACCCTGGGTTCAATCCTTTGTGTGCACACACATACAAAACACCTGAAGGTGCTCAGTTGTACTAATCACCTTCACATTAAAAGTGTGGCTAGAGGCTAATATCTCCTTACTGGCCATATCTCCTCTCTGAAGGGATTAACGATGAAAAAATGACATTGGACATGCCACTTCACTGGGGAATATGCTTGAATATATTTACTACTCAGTGAGTTTGAATCTAAATTATAATTATATTAAAGAATTACATTGTATATGCTTCTCTACGCTCTTAGTATCATTCTCTATAACCAAATCACATATTATTAAACTATCAGTAAATTTGTCCATAGAAAAAGTGTATCTCACACCAGAAATGTAATATTGGTCTCAGTAATCAGTTGGCTGACAATTCAGATTCCCTTCGTAGACTAAAAGATAAAGCTATCTGGGCCTGGTGGTATACACCCTTAATGGCAACACCTGGAGGTGAGACAGGACGATCAAGAGTTCAAGGTCATTCTTGGCTATTCAAGGCATTCTTGGAGACTAGTCTGGAATAAGCTAAACCGATCACACTATAGTAACAATTACAAAATGCTAATTATGCTGCTCCACAGTGCAGACTCAGTGTGTGAAAAATGAAAAGTCCAGGCACGCTGCTTTGTATAGGAGGTAACTATAGGATTTCACAAGCAACGAACTGTCTCTCATATCCAAGAAGTCTTGTGTGGCCCAAAAGAGACGAACTAATAATCTACCCGAAGCTCGGCTGTACTTTTCAGCTTGTCTGTAAATATCGGACAAGCACTTTACTCCTAGCAGCTAGCCCTCTGGTGGTGCTAATGAGTGTAATATTTTAAGTTCATTGCAGACTGGACTGAAATTCTTACAACTGGTATGTGGCGCTGTGTCCCGGGTGCCAGCGATGGCTAGATAAAACAGAACGTAGGTCTGAGCATGACTGCCAATGATGTCAACCATTTGGAAAATAATGGCATATCACGCTATGTATCATTCCTTCCTTTGAATAAATGTACTCACTGAGAGACCATTGTCTTCTATAGCAACACATGCAAAAAGCAAAGCCGTCCGGGATGGCAACGTAAGAGTGTCGTGTGTGTGTGTGTGTGTGTGTGTGTGTGTGTGTGTGTGTGTGTGCGCGCGCGTGCGCGTGAGCGCGCCACTAAGCTCAGTTTGTCAGTTGATCACCAACAAAATTTGTCGCTCCTACCAGGCACTTCATCAGTTGTCGGGAAAACAACCACATCAATGATGAAGTTTCTAATAAGAGAACGGACCGTGACTAACAGCATACAGCCGTTGGGTAGCTAAGTCACAAATGAGTGACACAAATCATCAGTGCTACTGCTGGGACCTGAGCAGTCGTGCTCAAAATTGCCCTGGGAGTCACTGAGAATAAACCTATCTCCACGCCAATGCCTTGGCATCTTCACCTCCTGTCTGTGTTAATGTTCCCACCAACAGAGGGGGAAACCTGTGGCAGCTTTTGCAAAACCAAAGCAGGGACACCAGACTGTAGGAGCTGTCTCCCATTATCCACCTGATACACATTTCAGGACTCCTAACAGATGCCTGAGATTTAAGATATGACTAAATCATATATTTTTTTTTTCTTGACACATATATATCCATGATAAAATTTAATTTCTAAATTAGGTACAGTAAGAGAGTAATAATAACTGGTGATATTAGAGAAAAATAACAACATGCTGTTGTAAACGTTATGCCGAGGTAATATCTCCACCAAACTTTTACACTGCACTCATTCTTCTTGGGACGATGTGACATCATGGGGGCCCTCTGTAGTGAACTGAAGCAAGGTGAATGACATGAGATGTAATTGAGATTGTAATTATTGAGATGTAATGTCAGCTGCTACACAAGGGTTACTTGATCAGAGCTTTGCAATATTGCAACAGGTGATCTGATGGCCAAAATGACTCCTTCTTACAGGGCAGATAGCTTATTCAACGTGGACACAATGGACGTAGGTGACTCACGCCCTCTGTACTCAGAAGGACATGCTCTTTAGAACTTAACTATTTCTTTGTGGGGTTTTCCATGTGGCATTTTCAGGCCACAGTTGACCTTGGATAACTGAAGCCACAGAAAAGCAAAACTTCAGAAAATGAAACCACAGATAAGGGAACACTGTGAAATCATGTGGTTTTCAGCACACTGGCAATGGCAACAGAAACCAGTTTTACTGAAGAAACTGATTGATCAAGCACTAAAAGTATTGATTTTTATTATATTCTGACTATCTAGGACTTGTCTTTTTTAATATTCTGAGGGATAAAGTTGGGAGAGGGGCTACATGAAGTGCTTCTGTTGCACGTAGAAGTGGGATGTCAGCCAGTGGGTGGTGGCACACACCTTTAATCCCAGTACTTGGGAGGCAGAGGCAGCCAGATCTCTGTGAGTTCACGGCCAGCCTGGTCTACAGAGTGAGTTCCAGGACAGGCTCCAAAGCTACAAAGAGAAATCCTGTCTCAAGAAGAAGAAGAAGAAGAGGAGGAGGAGGAGGAGGAAGAGGAGGAGGAGGAGGAGGAGGAGGAGGT
>CABHPP010107731.1:0-20147 GCA_902168425.1 Peromyscus attwateri
AAGCTTGTAGTGCACTGAGAAATCAGTGAGTTCATTCAGTGAACACCTCCATGTCAAAAAGATGGTGAGAGAAGCTCATAATGCCCCAGCATGGAAGAGAGTCTCATTGCTTCACTTCCAGGCTGCAAGGTCGGGAAAATTACATGTGAGGTTTACATGAAATAGGTGTGAAACAGAGACCCAGTGGTCCCACTGAGGCAGTGCTGTGATACAACTTAACCTAAATAGAATGCAAGTGACATGAAAAAAATTAACTCGTTAGTAGCAATGTAAAACTACAAAGTGAAATAAGGAGAGCACCTGCATTTAGCTTCACTGACTATGGGTATTCAAATCATTTTTTTAAATGTTTAATGTTTAAATTTAATGTTTTAATGTTTAAATTAAGTAAAAGTAAGCTATTTTACATTTTGGTGTAGTGTGACTTAGAAGTATGGTTTGTTTTTCCCATATAGCACATCTCAGCTCACATTAGATTTTCATCATAAATTGTGTGTGTGTGTGTGTGTGTGTGTGTGTGTGCTTAAATATAAAATTATTTACAGTGGAAATATGGATTCATACATCTGAGCTGTTCTAAGCATTCTTAAGTTTTGCAGTAGTGGTCCTGGGTCAGTCTTTAAATTTCAATTTTCAGTAATATAAAAAGTATTTATGAATCCATTTCAATAGTAACCCTAACCTGCTGCTTAGGGCTCAGTACCCCTGTATGTATTGTTCTGTATGACACATTACCACGGTTGAGTAAGTACCCTGAAGGCTTTTGCTATAATGGCTTTGAAATTGATTAGACTGGGTAAATACACATCAATTTATTGAGCTAGTTGAATGAAATGCCATTTTATTTTTCAATAAATTTAGTTGCAGTGGACTCAAAATATGGAAGTATGTGCTTTAGAAACCACTAAATTTCAATTTCTCAGGAAATTGATGATGAACATATAACTTGAACAAAATGTCCACTGACATTTATTAACCCTTAGCCTGCAGCAGTTTTATAGAACAGCCAGTATAATACACACCAATTTGTCAGTCAGTAAACAGATATAAATTTAATTGTTGTGGCATTCTACAGTTCTCTGGCAAATGACCCAGACATCTGTGATTTAGAATGAATGATTCAGTCATTCTGGTTAAACATGAAATAAATAATTTAGCAACAAACTCTGTTTCAAATAATCTAACTGCAGTTGTTCTTTCTCATCCATATTTCAAAAGTTATGGGTTTCATTTAGAGGATGGGGAGCATAGATAAATAATGAAATGTGATTTTTATGACTTTTAAAGACCTATTATTTATTTAAACTTTGTAAAAATGATAGAATCATAGAGAAACAATGTTAGCTGTGATGAAGAAGCACCGCTAATGTGGCATGTCATTTGGTGAGAGTTTCTGTTTTCCCTCACATTTTCTTCCTATTCCGTGATATGCCTAACTAAGTTTTCCAATTTTCCAGAGCTCTTGCTTTTGGTGTTGAACTCCACAGTGTTCCATGTGCCATCATCAACGTCACATTTCTTCTCTGTACTCTTTGATTTCAGTCATCTCATCCTTAGTGTCGAATTCCCCTTAGAACAGTTAGAACCTTCTGTGCTAGACTCAGTTATCTTGAAATGTAGAAGAGACATGGCTCCCATCTTCACGGAATCAAAATCTGATGAGTTTGATGCCCCAAACACAGGATAGCATAATCAAAAACACAGGTTGGCTTATTGAGAGCTGAGTACACAGGTAAGTGGCCACCTGAGGCTCACCTGATGGAATTGTCACACATGTCTCTGGAAGAATGAATCCTCCCTATTTGTCACTTGCGGTGGGAAAGTGACTTGAACTCTTACGTATCTCAAGTTGTTTTTTTTTTTTTTTTTGTTTTTTCGAGACAGGGTTTCTCTGTGTAGCTCTGCGCCTTTCCTGGAGCTCACTTGGTAGCCCAGGCTGGCCTCAAACTCACAGAGATCCGCCTGCCTCTGCCTCCCGAGTGCTGGGATTAAAGGCGTGCGCCACCAACCCCCGGCTAAGTTTTTTTTAAAATAGTCATTAGCAGGGTGCCTACCTAGAGCTACTATGAGATCTTTAAAATCTGTCATGTTTTTAAACAGTTTCTGGAATATAATGAGAATTTGGGCATGTTATGACTTCTTTACAAATATACTTTTTTGATCATTATTGAATTCAAATGTATACCTCCTATACACTCTACTCATAAATACATTTCACCCTTACAGTTATTTTTCATTTTACTTTGAAATTATTTTTCTTATCTGGATTTCATTTTCTACCCTGTATTAATTACTATTATAACTGCCTCCACTTTTTGCTTTCATACATCTTAATATGCATTTAATTAATAGCTGATTTGCATTAGTATCATTTAGTTTACTTTTCTCATGTATACCAAACAAGAATATAACCTTCAGCAGGACAAATACCAATATTTATCTTGTTGCCTACTTTATCTCTGAGACTCAAACAGGGCTTAGCTCATTCACACACAGATTTGTTGAATGAATAAATACAGATACATTTACACTCTCCAGCTTTAACAAATTAGAATATATGCTTTGGACATCTTGTAGTGTGATCTTTAGGAAGCCCCTCAGTGCTTGCCAGAAAATAACCTCTCAAATGTATATTCATCTGAGTATAAATGAAATTCATTATTTCTATGTAATCATACTTCTTGAGTTGTTGAGGTCTTTTCATTCCAGTTAGAGAAAACGATATTTCTGCTCATTCTTATGATAACAATAATATGTGGGCTTATCACAGACCCTTGCTCTGTGTAACTGTTTAGTAAAAGGCTTCCCCAAGAAGGAAAATGCAATGGGCATCATTCTGTACCCCATGAAGTATGTTCAGTGCCCTGGGAAATTTAGAAAACTTTAAATTATGGAAACTTCTACCCATTTCTTTACAGTTGAATATTTCAGAGTATTTAGTTAATGTGCATTAAAACCTTTATGCTTATTGAATTTTTTTCCTGACAGTTTTATACATGTATAAAGTACATTCAGATTGCTTTAATGTCCCACCAGCTCTAACCTCTGATTGTGTGTGTGCATGTATGTATGTTTTTCAGGCCGACTGAGTTTGAGTAGGATCATCTGCGTTACTATGGGTTTGAAATAACCTGCTGGAGTCTGATAGGCACTTCAGTAAGTGCACAGCTGAAGGCGATGTCCCTTCTTTTCCAAGAATCCATCAGTAGCCATTACTTTAGGAAGAGGAGCAGGGCCCCATCAGCTAGCTCTTTCACAGTCTATATTGACCATTACTTGCCCAGTCTGTGTGGACCCATTGTAGGCAACCATAACAGCTGAACTCATGACTGTGTTGGTTCTGTCATCCCCAAAGCCAGTATTCCTAGCTTCTGTGGCTTTCTTCTGCCCCTCATGATTGTTTTGTCCCCTCCTCTGCCGTGATTCCTGAGTGCTAGAGGTGATGGTATAAGTTTTTCTGTTTTGGACTTAGCACTCACCCAGCTGTCACTCACCCTCAGTACCTTGAGCAGCCATGCATCTCTGCATTCCACTCTAATCACTGCAAAAAGTGACCTCTTTGATTAAGGTTAGGGGAATCTTTTTTTTTTTTCTTCCTATGAGCATAAATATAAATTGTGACAATTTAACTAAACAATAGCAGAAAGTTTGTCCATAAGGTCCAAGACTTGTCGTACACATGTGTTTGAATGTGTGACAGTACCAAGTATGAATTCCCTCTTGTGAAGAAGGCCTCAAATTCAATGAGAGAATAGTTTATTACTCTATCAACTGTCTAACAGATAATGAAATGTGAGATATATATGTAACATGACTCTTAAAAGGTCTTATTAATAAAAACAAACCCAGAGCCAAGTATTGGGGTGAATGTTGAAAGATCAGAGAAGCAGAACCAGCCACAGCTAACCTCACCTTGCCAATTCCTCAGCTGATCTTGTTTCCTCAGACTGAAAGTCTCTGAGTCCTCATCCAAATGGATCTCAGCTGAACTATACTGCTCAAAAGCCTAAAAGCTTAACAGACTCTAGTTCCTAGTTTTCACATCTCATATACCTTTCTGCTTCCTGCCATCACTCCTGGGATTAAAGGCTCACGTCTTGGGATTAAAGGCGTGTGTCACCATGACTGACTATTTCCAGTGTGGCTTTGAACTTACAAAGATCCAGATGGATCTCTGTCTCCAGAATGCTAGGATTAAAGGTGTGTGTGTGCCACCATTTTCTGGCCTCTATGTCTATCTAGTGGCTATTCTGTTCTCTGACCCTAGATAACTTTATTAGTGTGCACAATATATTGGGGGACACACATTTCCCCTTTTTTGTCTAAGATAATAAAAGAAGCTTATACATACATACATATATGTATGTATGTATACATATATGTATGTATGTATAGTTGAATTTCATTCTTCTGTAAAGAAAAATGAAATTATATAATTTGCAGATACACGGATGGAATTAAAAAATATTCTGGAGTATTTTTTGTAAGTAAGGAAACTACAAAATGGCTGTTGTGGGATGGGAGCTATCAGAGCATAGTTTATATGAAAACAGAGTGGAATTGGCAGAGTAGAAAGTTTAAGGAACTCGGGATAGAAAATATGTGCATATAAAAATTTTCTGTGTTCTTTATTTTGAAATTGCATCTTAGGTTCAGGGGGTTTTGTGAACAAATGTTGATGCCTAAGAAATCTACTTTTGAAAATAGTATTTTAAAGATAAATCTGGTATAGCAGATGCACTAATTAACAAATTTTGAATATTTATCGTACACCTAACATTCCTGAAAACTGAAGTTATGGCAGAAAATGAATCAAAACAGATAAGACAATCCACCCTCAGATCCCTGTGTCCAAGTGAGAAAAATAGAAAATGTGGAACAAAATTTCACCAAGAGTTGAATATTATGAAGAACAAAAACCAAGAAAATTGACCAACTTTAGCTGGGCATGGTGGTGAATGTCCATAGTTCCAGCAATTGGGTGGCAAAAACAGGACTCTGGAGACTGAGAACAGTCTGGTCAACACAGACTTCATTATCAAGCGTAACAATAAGTAAAACAAACATGTGGAGTCAGTGACAGCCAGCTGTGTTTGGTGTTTTGTTTCACAGTAACTGTATTTTAGTATGGTTAACATAAGCAGTTCTTGAAAGACGAATTTTTATCACAGACCCAGAGAAGTGAGGGGCAATAGTGAACGCTGAGAATTGAGGGATCACTGAGAACAGTAGTCATCTGATCCATCTAGAGAGAATGTGTGTGCGTGTGTGTGTGTGTGTGTGTGTGTGTGTGTGTGTGTGTGTGTGTGTCTTTAAAAGGCCAGGGAGATGTGAATGAATAAGTAAGAATTTCCCTTCACCACAGGGTGTAGGTAGATATTTCATCAGGACCATTGGCTCTCCAACAATGACATGGAGATTTCTTAATTAAGAATGCTTGGTTGATAGATTAGGCTTGTTTCTAACTAGCTCTTATCACTTAAATTAACCCATTTTTATTAATTTATGTGTTGGCACGTGGCTTGTTACATCATCTCCTATATGTCATGCTTCTTCTGCAACTCCTTGTGACTCCCTCCTTTCTTCCTCCCAGCATCCTCTGTGCCTGCCAATCTTGCCTAGCTATTGGCTGTTCACCTCTTTATTAAACCAACTACAATGACATAATTCACAGTGTACAAACAGATTATTCCAAAACAAAAGCACTTGTCAGTTGTCAGATCATAAAGCCCTAGAGGCCTTTGGGAGGAGTTGGTGTAATCTTTTGTTTTATTGTTTATCTGTTTGATGGGAAACTCTTTTAGCAGCTTTTTAAATGATTGAAACTTATGGAGTTCCTGAAAAGACATTGCTGCTTATTGCATAAAAAAAAAAATTAATAGGGAGGGGGATGTTGGGTAAATGTAATCACTGAACAGATTAAAGAGATATTCATATGCCCATACTTGAGAGGTTGTGGTGGTTTGAAATATAATGACCTGTAAAGAGAGTGGCACTAATCTGAAGTGTGGAATTGTTGAAGTAGGTGTGGTCTTGTTGGAGAAAGTGTGTCACAATGGGAGCCAGGCATTGAGGTCTTATACATGCTCAAGCCATACACCCAGTGTTTCAGAACACTTCCTGTTGCCCGTGGGATCAAGATGTATCTCCTTTTCCACTCTCAGCTCCTTTTCCAGCACCATGCATACCTGCACACTGCCATGTCCCACCATGATAATAATAGACTAAACCTCTGAAACTGTAGCCACCACATTAAATATTTTCCTTTATAAGAGTTGCCATGGTTATGGTATCTCTTCACGGCGATAGAAACCCTAACTAAGACTAGATACCAGGAGTGGGGTATTTCTATGATAGGCCTGGGACCATGTTTTTGTTTAGAGTAATTTGGACTTTGGTACTTTGGGTTAGGAAGGCAATGGAATGCTTTAAGCACTGCTTAATGGGCCATACTAATATAATCATGACTGACAGTGGTGCTGAGAATGATTTGAACTTTGGGTGCCTGGATCAAGATGGTTTAGAGGAGAAGAATATTAGTATGTGGCCTAGAGACCAGTCATGTGAAATTTTGGTGAAGAATATGGCTGCTTTTTGCCCTTGTCTGAAAACTCTGCCTGAGGCTAAAGTAAAGAGTTTTGGATTAATTCTGTTGGCAGAGGAAATCTCAAAACAGCCTAGTGTAGACTGTCATGTGTTTATTAGTGCCAACTCTAGTGAAGATTTATAATGAAAAGGAGAAAACTGAGCAAGAAAAAAAAATACAAGATGTGGAACAATTCGAGGGGAAAATGAACATCAGGAAATGGAATGGAGTTAAGTCCTGTGTTCAAGGAGGGAAACAGATTAAGAAATGGAATAAAGGGAATGGTGACCGCAGGGCAAGATCCTACCCAGCTAGGTTTCCAACTTGTGAAGAAGAATCAAAGAGAGCTTAGAGCCAGGTGTGGTGGTGCATGCCTTTAATATCAGCACACTAGAGAAAGAGGCTGGAATGCTTTGGTTCCCCCCAAGATGTTAGCCATGCCAGAGTCATGGAAAGATGCTAAGCAGGCGTGGAAACAGCCCAGGTGAAAGAAACCTTTTAGGGTCAACAAAGCTGAAATGAGTTGGAGATCTGAGGAGCCCTTTGACATCAGACATGGAGATGCAGAGTTTGGGGTTTGCCAAGCTCGTCTTTGGGCTTGCTTTGGTCCAGTATTTCCTTCCTATTCTTTCTTCCCTATGTTTTAGAATGGAGTTTCCTGTGCCATTATATGTTGGAAACATATGATCTTTTTTATTTTTTTTTTTAATTTTACAGGGGATTGCAGTTAAGAGATTGCATAAATCTCAGAAAAGACTTTGAACTTTAGATTTTTAAATAAGTTTGAGATTGTTATAGAGTATGAAGACTTTTGATGCTGGGTTGAATGCATTTTTGCATTGTAATAAGGTTTCAAGCCTTTCAGGGCTGGGGAGTGGAATGTGGTCATTTGAAAGAAAATGGTCCCCAAAGGGAGTGGCACTAATGGTGAATGTGGCCTTGTTGGAGAAACTGTGTCACTGTCGGGGTGGGCTTTGAGGTTTCACATATGCTCCAGTTACCCTCAGTGCTTCAGAACACTCTCTGTTGCCTGTGGGATCAAGATAGGAGAATTCAATTACAAATGCCAAACATTTTGAAGGTGGACTTGAAAATCTTGCTGAATGGTTATGTGTGTGAGGAGAGTGAAAAATTTGACACCAGGTAGTAAATTAATGCTATGGTTTGAGTGTAATGCATCAGTCCCACAGTATCTGATGTGATTAAAGGTTTGTTCCCTAGGATGGCAGTAGAGGGAGAATGATGGCATCTTTAGAGATGTGGACTAGTTTCTGGGGAATAAATGTTGGTGGTGGTGTTTTCTAATTCTTTCTTTCTTTTTTTAAAAATAAAATACACAAAAGCAAGCATTTGAGATGGAAAGTTAAGTCCAAAGTATCTGAATTCCCAGTGAGGGGGCCTGAAGAACTGTTCTTGAAGAGAGTGGGTAATTGTTTCAGTAAGGGAATGAGCTGGCATTCCTGACTGACTTTGAGGAAGTGGGACCAAGAAAACTGCATTTAATGATATGTGAATGGCATTTCTGTAGGAGTAGGACAGGAGTAGGAGAATGTATCATAGAGAGAAGCTGGGATGAACTGTTGGTATTGTTGGCATTTTGTTCCTGGAGCAGCCTTGCATAAGAGACACAAAGCTGTTACTTTGCATACCTCACACCCATGGCTTCTTGACAACTAGGAGAAGGGTAACCCTTGGAGTCATTCAGTAAATGTTTGAATGGCCATCTGCTTCTTCATTTCCTTTAAAGTTTCATAAAGTACCTTTCCCACAGTGTTAATAAAAATCAACAAAAGCCATCATAGATTTTCAGGTCAAATCTGTTAAATAATGTTAATTAATAAGACACAGCAAGAGGTATAATTAATTATAAATGAAACTTGGAACACAATTGAACTAAGCATACTCACTTCATCAAATGCATTGTCCTTACTGTTGCCAGATTAAACTTTCTAAAAAGTAAATTTGATGTGCATCTCACAAATGTAAATCATTCAGGGGTAAACTATAGCCTGTGACAATTGTTTTCTAAGCAGAGGAATATTGTAGTTCAGATAAAAAAAATGACCTGACACTATTATGTGTCCTCTTATCGTTCAGGTTATTTGTCCTCTATACACTCTGTCATAATTTTATAGCTTTGTTTTTTATTTGTTGTTATTATTTTCACTATCAGAGACAAATATAGGTCCCAAAGGCATGGAAATAGGGTTTGACATGGCAATTACTCTATATCAAAGAGTCTCAGATGACTCTAAAATGCTATTCTTGTTGTTCCTAGACCAAGACCCTGGGATTCTTTAGTTGCCTGAATGGTGTATAGAACAAGATTGTTTTTGCTCTTCTGGGGGACCAGCCACCCAGCTCCCAAATAAATCACTCACAGAGGCTTATTTTTAATTATAAATGCTGGGCCTTAGCTTGGCTTATTGCTAGCTAGCTTTAGTTAACTCTAATGTAGCCCATCTAGCTTTTGCCTTTTGGCTTTTACCTTTCTCTATTTCTGTATACCTTTTCTTTGATTCTTTCTCCATGGCTTGCTGTGTACCTGGGTGGCTACTCCCTGATGTCCTCCTCCTTCTCTGGCAACTTATTTCTCTCCTCTCAGATTCCTCTTTCTACATATTCTCTCTGCCTGCCAGCCCCGCCTATCCTTTCTCCTGCCTTGCTATGGGCCATTCAGCTCTTTATTAGACCATCAGGTGTTTTAGACAGGCATAGTAACACAGCTTCACAGAGTTAAGCAAATGCAACATAAACAAAAGTAACACACCTTAAAATAATATTCTACGAAAAAATTACATTCTTCTCTAGGTGTTCAGAGTTAAAATAGGACATTAGGAACAAAGGAGAAAAATCTGGGAATGTGATTATGTGAGTGTTGAACATTCTCATTAAAAAGTGAATGTGTACTTGTGCATGTGCCCTGTGTGCTTGAATTTAGGCCAGAAGCAATACTATGGGAAATCTTCACCCTACCTCCTACCCCTGCAATGTTGATGCTGGTTTAATAAAGTAGTGTTGGTTCTCCATCAAGATCTATAACTTCAGTCATCTGGATGGAGGGAACTGGGTTGGCGTGCCAGATGGGCTTCCCATTCCAAGCCTGCACTGTGGGAATAGATCTGGCTGGGTTAAAGGTTGGATATGGTGTGCAAGATGCTTATGGATTGAAGCATAGGTACAGTAGGTTCTGGCAGAAGCTTAGAGATTAGCTTTGGTGTAGGCAGGGATGGCCATACAGAGCCTGGACATTTAATGTGGGACCTCCCTGTATGTGACAGTTAGAGTAGGTTGTATGGGGAGGATGGGGAGGTTCAGGTGGACTCGTTGAATGAGACCCTGGAGAAAGATGTGGGGTATCAGTCTAGGTGGAGACATTGGATGTCAAATTTCCTTATTTCTTCTTGAAAATATTTTCATAGTTCTTTGGTGCCACAATATTTACAGTCTCTTAAATCATTACTACATATTATTTCATTTTAATTTTATTTAAGTCCTGAGTTCTTAAGTAAAAAAGAAATTAAGTATAAGTAATCATTATTTATTTTTAATAACCAACTGTAGAATACAATCCAGTTTGTCCACAATATGAAGATGTTTAGTTCATAAACTGGGGAGTGTTTCTTGTTTATGACATTTTAAAATTATGTTTTCTTACTTATCATGAAAAAGTTGTTTTCCTAAGAGACCCACGGATAGGGAGTAAAATGAAAAAGACTTTATTTTGAATATAATTTGCTGTTTCCTTTTCTCACATTAAAATTCATTTTAAAATGTCAAAATAAACATACAAAGCCAAATTTGCTTTTCTTGATCATGTTTGAGAAGTGATAACTCTATTTTAATTAAGTCCCTAAAGAATTTTTAAATGTGACTGTTTCTAACCTAGTGAATAATTTTAAATAGTTATGTTTATGATTATTTGTCTTGTAATGTTATTTAGTCTCATATTCAGCCACAATTTTATTGGTTTTTCTTACCCATGCCTCTTGAAATGATGAGATAGGTATTGAGTGATTGGTAATTTCATTCTCCCATCCTCTTTTTTAATGGATCATTATATGAAGTGCCACAATTATTTTAATTTAGAATTTATGTTAATATGAAAACATCACAATATAAACTTAATCCAGAAATAAGCAATGTAATTTTTTACTTCAATTCATTAGGATAACCATGCCATTATTGAACCATTAGTAGATGGTCATTTTAATTTCTCTATTATGTTTTCATTGCAAGCAGATATAGCAGAAGACCTTAACACCAGTGTGTTTATTTTAAGGAGAAAGATTGATTGAGCATTCTCCTAGCATTGGCATGTATGCAGTTCTAGTTTCAAGGCAAAATTGAGTCCTGTTAATGACAACTTGGTAACATGAACATAGTTTCTATAGGATGAGTGCTTTAAATAAGTGTGAGCTGTTGCTGAGCCATCATCAAGGTTCCGCTACTATTTCTGCATCTTTTAGGGTAACAATGAATGCTTCAGACTCCAACATTATTAATTAGTGTGCTAAGTTAAGAAACAACTCAATGAAACTTTTCTAATCCTTGCATGAGATGACAAAATAATAAATGTGAGTTTTTATTCATGTTGCATCATGTTGATAAAATTTTAGGATCTTTTAAAAGGTATCTCATATATTTCAGAGATACATAAGAGCATAATAAGTAAGGAATTTCTGAATGTATAGTAAAATTCCAAGAAAAACAAAATAAAAATAATGGAACAGTAATATCTCTGTAGGTCTCAAATGTATGTAACCAAGTGACACTTTTTTTCATTTCTACATGTGTGAACTGAAGGTTTAGTTAATATCACCTTCTACTTCTTTGTACAGTGGGCCGTCAGACTAGACTATGTGCCATCAATGAAATATGTGAGCTGTGGGAGAGAAAGAAATGAAGCAAAAAGCCAAGATGAAGTAAAGTAGGAGTAAAGAGGAATTAGTTTAGGTTGTCAAAGGAAGAGAAAATTCCCTGTGGTATTCAGAGTATATTCTACTATGTCATTGCATAAAAATTAACACATGGAATGATCTTCCTTACTTGTATCATTTGGAATCAAGGAGTGGGTTTGTAAAGGTTTTCTGAGGTCAAGTAGTCCATCCTCTAAGTGTAGAGGTTACTTCTCTGCATCACTTTTCATGGGGTAGAAATAATACTGCCATTCTTTTGAAAAGCTGTTGTTTGGAACTTACTGTAAAAAGTGCTACAGCATTATGACTAGGTAATTCAATATGTTAGGTATTTATAAGGCTGGAAAACTTACTCTGTATTAAAATACTTTGTGCATTAAATAGATACTACAAGTTATTTAATTAGGAAAGACTGACAGTATCTTTTCATAATGAAAGAGAAATTAAGACATTCTCAGATGAAAGAAAAGTAAAAGGATTTGTTGACTGTAGGCGTGTCCTAAAAATCAAGAAAGGATTAATTTTTTTTTGGTAGAGAAGTAAAAGAAATGGTAGATTAGCAAGAAAGGAAGTAGAAATAGAAAGTATATGTAAGTATGAAGTTGTCCTTGTCTTTAGTTTTTAGGTTATATTAATCTACAGACATCACAGAGTTACTAAAGGACACTAAGAATGATTCTACATGCATAAATTTGATAGCTTAGGTTAATCATGTCTATTTTTTAAAAAGGCCCCCTACTATTTAGTATAAAATTATTAACATATGCTACAACTATTACAAAAGCACAAGTAATAATTTTTAAAAAACCTAAAATCAGAAATCTATCTATACACTAATTTTCAATGAATAATTTCATTAAGAAATGTAAAGAATTGTCACGAATTAAGTACTACTTATACCAGAAATCAAGGTTAAGAAGAAGGAACACTGCTTTTTAATTTCATTAAGCCAATATGGCCCTTAATCTGAATCAGATGAGTAAAAAAGTAAAGGGAATCCTGCAGATGAATACTCCTTATGAGTGTAGACATAAAGTTCTTAACAAGACATTAGAAAGTACAATTCAGAAATACTTGAATGAAAATGTACACTGTAACCAAGCAAGTTTTATCTAGAAGTGTGAGATGCATTCAATGTTTAAAATAGTCATTAAAAAATAAAAAGTAAATCCAATCTGACAATATAACCTAAAATTCTAACAAGCTATTGTAGAAAAAAAAATCATATTAGTAGAGGTACAAAAAGTACTTTTTGGTTACATTCAGTGCCTTTTTATCAAAACAGCTCAGTCAATACCAATAAAAGGGAAACACCCAAACATGACAACCAATACCTACTCAGTATGATATATATCATGATATATGAAATATGAAATATGATATATATCATTTTGTGACATGTATGTATACTAATAATGACGTGGACTAAATGCTTCTTCTTAACCTATAACAGGGCAGATATGTCCATTCCTACCATTCTTACTAAGCACAATGATGGAGTACAGCCAGGAAATTAAAGACATAAATATCAGAAACAAAAAAATGAAACTGCTTGAGAATAATGTCACAGGAGTTGATGAAATAGAATAGAGAACTCAGAAATAGAAATACTCAAATATGCCTTCCTAATCTGCCTGCAGTACAGTGGTGTGTCAGTGGAGAAGGGATGGACCTTTCACAAAAGATGCTGCAACAGTTGGGTATTACAGACAAAAAACCCTCCACTTAAGTTTTCCATTTTTAATACATGTTAACTCAACAGCAGTCATGCATTGACTTTCTAAAAGGTAAAATGAAAAAAAAAATACAAACTTGAATGTAGTCTTCTTGTTTAGAGCATTCCACTCCATAATAAATTAATTAATTGGAATTCATCAAAATTATAAGGACTTATTAATTTCCAAAACAATGAATAAGCTCCAAACTGAGGCAGATTATGTGCAAGTCACATGCAGGAATATAAACCAGCCTTTAGAGTACTGAGAACTTAACAAAACTCCACTTAGGAGGTGCTTGCTGTAATACAGACTATACAGGGGAGCAATAAACAGAAGAAAACTGTGTGGTATTATCCAAAAAATATACTGAAGGCTACAGGGAGCTATCATTATGTAACTATCACAATGGATAATAATAGTGACAGCATTTCCTGGCAATGGTGAGGAAGGGGAGACACTGCAGAAGTAATTGGGACCATCATATTTATCAAGGAAGTAACTTTATTTTAGTACAAAGAGTTTTTGCCTTCAACAGCTGATTTAACAGTATTAAATGACCTTCCTGTTAACACGGCAAGTGTTACGGTCATAGGAAGTTAGTATTCTTGGTCTTTGAATTTTGAAAGTTTGAATTAATCTAGTGTTTGCTGCAAGTGTGTCTCATTAAGACAAGTGATTCTCTTTGGTTTTGCTAGTTGTAATGCAAGTCATTTGTCTCTTCTCAGAATGTCATTTTTTTTTTATTCCCTCACTTTTTTTTTTAAACTTTGTGGGCTCCATCATGCATGCAGTATACAAACATACACTCAGGCATATGCACACAAACATGAAATTAGAAAATAAAAACATTTAAAAACACTATGCTGTACAACTCTATTCTTTCTTTAATATAGTTAGTTCATTCTTCTTCAAACATAATATAGCCAGTATTATCATAGGATGAGTCAGTCACCCTCCTGTGTCCTGCCCCATCCTCATTCTTCCTGTTATTGGTTCATTGTTTGTTTTTGTTTTTTTTTTCCCAAACTCTGGGTTGATCAGAACAAGCATCAAATGAATTAAAAATCTTGGTTGAAGAAATTACATTGTTTAGATAAAGAATCCCTGACCATGAGACGTAACTGATGGGGCTTTGGTTTTGTACTTCTACTAGATTACAACCCACAGCTCCAGAGAAGCTAGCAAACAAGGAGGAGCCTAAGAGGGACTCATGGATTGCCCTGGGAAGGGGAAATAGATGAGATCTCCTAAGTAAACTGGGGGCAGGGGGACAATAGAGGATAGAGGTTAGGGGATAAGAACATTAGGGGAACAGGATGGATGAGCTGGAACAGGGATGGAGTGGGAGAGCAATGAAAGAGATGTCTTAATAGAGGGAGACATTGTGGGGATAGGGAAGATTCTAGGAATCTACAAGGATGACCCCAGCCTAGACTACTAGCAATCGTGGAGAGGGTGCCTGAGCTGGCCTACCCTGGTAGTCAGATTGGTGACTACCCTAACTGTCATCATAGAGCCTTCATCTAGTAACCGATGGAAGCAGATGCAGAGATCCATAGCCAAGCACCAGGCCAACCTCCAGTAGTCCATTCAAACCAAGCAAGTGGGAACTCAAAATGTCATTTTTATTGATTTAGTTTTTCCATTTCTTTCATATGTCTTCATTTTGATAATTCAGGTTCTCACAATATTACTATACATTTCAGTGCTTTCTAACACTACATCGAAAAAGCATGTATAAATGATGTCTTAGTTATGTGTATTTTTGCCACCTGCAGTTATTACTTACTCCATAAGCTTCTTTCTGTGAGATAATCTGTTAATCTAAGTGTTGTCTCATCCTACAAATTTCAGATTCCAGACTTTGAAAGGCCCCCAATGGCACAGTTAAGTCTAGTCTTCTCTTCATAATGTCTAACTTACCTTATCCATGCACATTTGCAGTAGCCTGAAACTCATCTTATGAGTTAGCCCTTTACCGTATTTGGGCAAATCTATCCATGATAAAATTCAGTTTTACATTGAATATCTGTCAACATGTTTCCTGTGTAAGTTTGTAATGGGGACCTAATCACCTCCATTATTGTATGTTTTTTTCAGAATTATTCTCTGGGTTGTCTTCTATTTCCAGAGAATTTTCATTTTTCCCTCAGATATTTTTTCTTGTTGCATTTCATATTTATGATTTTCTATTTATAACAAATTTGAATTTATCTATCTTCCTTTTCAATATCAGATTTTGAACTGTGTGCAGTATACAAGATGAATTCTGACTTTCATATTGTATTTGAGTTAGGAATTTCTTAGTCATTGCCCAGTGCAGAAATGTATCATCATGGTGAAGTTTGTTATTTTATACTTAATGTGCAAGTGTATTATAGAACTTGCAATGTGCTTACATTTGATAGTGTCCTGTCTTCTATACACAGTGTATACAATTAGATGGGAGATGTCACTCTTTAGCAGTGATATATTGTAATTATCATTGAGAGTTATGTAAAGACTATTTTTACATTTTCAAAGCCCAGTATGTGCTTAGAAATTGTTAAATCAATCCTTTAATTTAAGTTGGATTCCTTGAGATGACAGTCACTAGATCACATTTCTTGCCTCAATCTGTGAAAGAGATTCTTGGAAACATACCCCTTTTATGTTGTTAAGGAGCTAAATTGTGGACTTGCCAGTGCTCCTGATTCAGTGACTCTGAGTTCTAATACTGAACTTGAAAGCCAGTGGATCAACTCTCACATGCCTTAGAACACAGCGGCAGCAACTGAAGAGGAAAGATCTTTTCATATACAGCCACCTGCCATCACAGATGTTCCCAACAAGCTGTGGAGCGTCAGAGACCTAGTGCTTTTTGTTTCTAGACACCATTTTTATGTGACAGTGTTTCTGAGGTGAGGTCTCTGAGCCACAACTGAATATTTGCCTCTCAAAACCCCATTAGAAAAATATATAAAACCATGTTTATCAGAATCATTTTTCTTGCAATAATAAGATTATGAAGCTTCAAGGAATTATTTTTCCTTGTGAAGTATTTATGAATTATGAAAAACAAATGTAGGCCTTTTATATATAAGTCTTACTTTTTTTTTTTACAAGAATGCATTTGTCTTTAAATAGTCTTCTCTTTAATTTTTAAAAAGGAAAAGCTTTGGTTTAATTTTTAAACTGTTACCAAAGGCTAGCAGGTTCTACAAAACAAAGGGTATTGAAATGATTCTTTGATTAACATACTAAGTGAAAGGTCAGAGTGTTGTATGTTTGGATGGTGATGCAGGAAAAAGCTTCACGGGCAGAGTTGCTTTTGTTGGGGCAAAACTGCTATTGCTCCAGAGAAAAAGAAGGTACATTTTCAATCAATAGGCCTGAAATGTGGCATATGACATTATAATAGCTGAAAAAAAATCAGGCAATTGTGGGTGAAGTTTATACTTCACATTACTAATTTTTTTGTATAAGCATTGTTTTCTGAGTACTTCTACTTATGTGCCTGTTTGCATATCTTTGCTCATATTTGTATCATTAACAACATTTTAGTATCCCCTTCCTCCTGCTTTCTTCTCATTGATTCCTTATGGAATTGGCTGTGAATGAATTAGAATCACATTTTTATGTTAGTGACAAGTGAGAATGCCAAACATGATCTATTTGAGGCTCTACTGTGAACAATTTGTGTGTTCACAGCCTATAACAGTTCAATTAATACATCCAGATGGTTTAATTCTTTCTAAGTATGTTTAACCACTGTCAGCCCACAATATCAACAATGGACACATTATAAAGATAATCTATAAACTAAAAGCAAACATCGGTAAGAAGTCACTTTGAAAGGCAAGGTTAAGGAGATTGCTGTAAGATTCATGGGTAGCACAAATCCTAATTGGTCTTCATAATAAAAACCTGGAATTAAATATCAGGAAGAAAGCTGAAAGATCAGAGGAGCAGAGCAGCCAGTGACTAGTTCTTACCTCTATGAAATCCTCATCCTGCAAAGGCCAAGCTCCTGTCTCTTCCTGACTTATATTGCCAGCCATATCCCTTCCTATCTTCACCTTCCTAGTGCTGGCATTAAAGGCATGTGACTCCCAAGTACTTGGATTAAAGTTGTGAGCCATCACAGCCTGGCTCTGTTTCTGTTTTGGACTGGAACAATCTTGTGTAGCCCAGTGTGGCCTTGAACTCAGAGAGATCCTTCTGCCTCTGCTCCGGAGTGCTGGGATTAAGGGTGTGTGCCACCACTGCCTGGCCTCTCTGGCTAACTAGTGGCTTAGCTCTGCACTCTGATCTTCAGGCAAGCTTCATTTGTTAGCTCACAAGCAAAATATCACCACATTCAGGAGTTTCCTGTGGTATATATAGAGCTTTATTTACTTAACTAAATTTCAAGTAACCAGCAAAGTTGGGGCAAAGCAGCAAAGCAAAATAAAATGAAAGAAACAGTTAGAAAGTAAAATTTAAAGATTATGACTCCAGTGATATAGGAACATGTAGGTTATGATCTTTAGTAGATTTCTGTCTGAGGCTAAACAAAGTTATGAAGTGTGAATCAGATAGAACTGGACCATTGTCCCAAACTTCCTTTTATCTATCCAGTGATTTTGGGTAGACAGAATCTCTTGTTTACCTAAAATCTCTTGCTCTATCCTTTTTTTTAAAAATATATAATTAGATAATGTGACTCTGTTAAAGGCATCTAGGATATACCAACACACAATATTCCATCTTGGAATATGATGGCTTCTTACTTAAGGACACTTGGAAAATCAAGTCCCTCTGATTCTTCACAAGATAGAACTCCCAATTGCATATTGCTCACTCTATGCTGGAAGCAAAGAATTGTTCTTAGTATTAGAGAAGGGAGCTGGAGAATTATCTAAAATGTACCTTGCTCAAAATAACCTATGAGGTAAATTATGTGAAAAGTACTTGCCACACACATATAAGGACATATACTTTGATCCTAGAAACCACATAAAAGCTGGATATTATGGCACAAATCTGCAATCTTATCCCTAGTGGAGATGACAAGGACAGGTGGATCCAGGGTGCTTAGGATCAGTCAGTCAGCCTAATTACATCCTCTTCATGTTCAGTGCAAAGACTTTAAACATGTAAAAGTATCGGAAAACAGCCATGCCAACTGTTTGCATGGCCTCTAAATGCATGTGCACACAGGTGCACTGGACCACATATGTATACACACAGAGACACACACACACAAACATACACTCACACACACGTGAATGGTGACTAAAGTATAATACATGAAGTTAAAGCCCTGCCTCCACACGTACTTGGATGCACTCCTGAAAGAACTTTTATTTTCCTTTGTTTCTCTGTTTATTGTATATGCTACTTCACAGCTGCCATTCTTTTCAACCCTATCTCATAAATATTTAGGGGCTGCTACTTTGGATCTTCATTTCATTGTGAAGACTTTTGTTTCATGCAAAATTGAAATGTGTGTAATTGTCTCCTGTTTTCATATTTCAAATTAATTTCCCTGCCCAATTAGAAACCTTAAAAGGGTTGAGGCAAAGCTTGTGTTCGTCTACCTCTTACCATAGTGTTGTGAGCAAATGAGGGATAACATTATGGAAAAGGCGTCTGATATGTTCTGGGCCCTGTGTAAATGGTAGTTTTCTCTTCTTTCTTTCTTCATCCTGGCATCCCATCTTCAGTGAAAAATGAGAGTCACCTTAACAAGCTAAGAAATTTTGTGCCTCTGACAGTTATTTCATGTTGTGTGTTGTTTAGAGTTCATGCTGTGGAGGAGTTTGAAGTGATCACAATGACAGTTCATCATGTCAGTGAAAAACAGCAAATATTACAAAACTAGCCACTGACCTTTAGTGAAGCTTGCAAAAAGTATTGAAAAATGTAGTCTGGGAGAACTTGTCTGAAAGGAAGAGTGGTGTTTGAATAAGCAGTTCTCTGTTTAAAAAAATCATCTTATTGATTTATTTTATGTGTGTGGATAGGAGAAGCAATCAGGTCCTATTGTTGGCATGTGGAGGTCAGAGGACCATTCATGGGGTGAGGTTTTTCTTCCTCAGTGATGGTGGCAATTGAACTCAGGTCTTCACACTTGCCTGCATGTTTCCTGACCTAGTGAGCCATCTCACTACCCTAAATAAGCAGCTTTCTTAAATGCCTGATGTAATCAAATAATGGCATTTAAAATGTATATTCTTAAATAAAGTGTCCCTTACTATGAGCTTTACCTTCAAGGAGCAATAGAACATCTTACTGTGTAGCACCTTCCTATGCTTTCCTTTCTCGGGCAAACATGCCTAGCCCTAAGCAGTGCTTGTGGGACCAGAGGCCACATGGTTGGAACAGTATTCTCAGTTCTTAGAAACAGTGGTTTCATATAAGATTGTTGAAGACTGCACCAGAAAACCCTCTGGGTGCTTGTCTGTGTAGAGACATGCTGATATCTAACAACCACTGTGGAATGTGCTGAATTTTTAGGGCTAAGAATTAACTTTGGGAAAAGTAGCAGATTTTGGTCCAAGGGGATTGAAGAGACAATGAAAAATTAATTAGATGGATATGGTTTTTAAGCTGAGCATACATTTTGAAAAACAAGCTTCTATGAACAAGCTTTCATTTATCAAGTAAGCTAAAGATAAAAGTACTTAAGTTTAAATAATTAAGTTAAAGTATGAACACTAAGGAAAAGTGAATAAGATATTAGTATGTATTACAATGTTGTTTAACTGCCATCTTACTCAGAGGCAGAATAACATTTCTCCACATTTGGATAACAATAGATTGTAATGATCTAAATACAAAAGAAAAAAAACAAGCAAAACAAAACTTGGCTTCTTTCATTTTGAATAAAATATGAAGGAACTATGAATTTCAAATATGCCTTCAATGTGTGAGATGTGAGCAGCTTTTATTTTTCTCTTT
>CABHPP010107732.1:0-18630 GCA_902168425.1 Peromyscus attwateri
TCCCATTGCTTGGGGAGGGGAGAGACAGGCAGATCATGGTGCCTCCCTGGCGAGCCAGTCATATCAAAACAGTAAGTTCCAGGTGCAGGCTCAAAAAATAAGGTGGGCAGTGATAGAGGAATCCATTTAATGCAGCCTTCCACACGCATACACAGACAAATGACAACCATACATGCATACATAGGCAAATGCACTTGAAAACATGCACATACATGCATACACTGCACCCACACAAATACATAAATAGCTGAAACCAATATAAAAAATAATTACAGAATCAGTAATTCTACCCACACCCAGTATAAATGCAACCAAACTACATTTTTTTATTTCTGAGGTGCTAGGGACTGAACCCAGGGCCTCACCTATACCAGACAAGTATTCAAACACACTCTCTAGTTCCAGGGTCTTTGATCCTAACAGCATGGACAGTTTTCTGTCCAGGCCATTTCCCTTCCCTCTCCCTACATTCCAGAAATCAGTCAATCTATTCTGAGATAACTATCACAAGAACTAAACTCTTCCTTAGAAAAACTCAAAAACTTCTGTGTTTTGGAGTACCAAGAAACAACCAAATTCTAGGATATCCTCAACTAAAACTATCTTTGTAGCTGTTCTGTTTTTCTTTTTCTACTTCTTTTCAGGCAGGGTTTCATATAACCATAGCTGGCCTCAAATTTACTATGTAGCAGGTAGGATAACCTTGAACCTCTGATACCCCTGCCTCTACCTCTCCACCTCAGATTTATCCAGTGCTGGGAATCAAATCCAGGGCTTTGTGCATGCTAGACAAACACACTCCACCAACTGAACCTGAATTTCCACCAGCTAGTTTGGATATTTTTTGGGTCAGAATTTTACTCTGTGGTTTATGCTGACCTGAAACTCACTATGCCAAGCTATGCTCCAGATCTCAGTAAAACCTCCCTACCTTAGCCTCCCAGCTACCGAGATTACAGGTGTGTGCCTGCCACCACACCCGGGTGTGCTTAGTTCTCAAGACTGCTCTCCAAATATTCACTATATGAATCTTAGACTAACCCCTGGATGTCAATATTACCAGACACTTCTAGATGACATGAACGTTCAAAGTATCTGACAGCCAGAAGACAAAAGGCAATTAACACAAGTCAGCCACAGTTGCAGGGACCTATAATCCAAGCATTCAGGAGGCTAGTCTATCAATTCAAGGTCAGCCTTAGTTACCAGACACCTTGTCACACAAAACAAAATTCAGCCATGCAGTCAAAACCCTATACTTCTCAATCCAATTACCCTGAAGGGGATCCTGTGTAACAGTTCTTAACCATCCCACACCCAGAAAACAGGAGGGTTGTGATGCCACTTCCCGTCCATCCCCTCATCTCCATCTTGCGTCTGCTCTTCTTTCAGACAGGCAGCCAAGAGGGAGAAAGCTTCCCTTCCCAGGGTAACCCCTGCTCGCTTTCCCATAACTCCTTCATCAAACAGGAAAAGGAGGGGACAAGTGTGACCCAGGGATCCCCGTACCAAACAAAGGGAAAGGATGGGCCTGTCTTCTAAACTTAAGTTTCCCTGCATCTGCCAAGACTGGAGAAGCTTGAACCCACAACAGCAGCACCACTCTACCAGCGCTGGGGAGACTCCCTCCCTAAAGCGCTTTAATTAGCAGAGAAAAAAACATAAAAATACCAGTTCTTTAAACGGTCCCGAGCTTCCAACTGGGCTCCCACTTCAAAGCTGATTCCTCGTCTGTTAGGTGGATGCTTTGTCATTTTCAGTCATCAACAGGGTTGCTTTTATTCTCCTGAAAAAGCCAATTAAATATTTATGAAACTTGGGAAAGTCTGTCCGGCATGTAGCATCACCACCACATAGAAAAAACCAAGCAGGCATTATTCAAATCACCAAGCTCCATGACTCTGTCAGCACCCTCTCGGGCCTCCTGTCCTATCGGGTGTCCCTACTAGCAATGCACCTCCACTGTGCCACAGTCTGTGACCTCTGAAAATTCAGAAGACCCTCTCAGCAAGGCTCACCAAGGACTCACCTACCAAGTACATCCCTCAGAACTCCAAAAAATAGCCGCTCTCGTGATCGAGTTCAACCACTCAATGACACATTCAACAAATATTTGTTCAGAGAAGATTTAGTCAAGACCCAAAGAGACGAACAGTTCTTACCCTCAAGGAGCCTTCATATTAAAATGTAGCCAATAAACAGAAGTCAGTTCAAGCTGTAACTGCTATAAAAAGTTAAGTGCTAGAAAGGAAGTAAATGTAAACTG
Source organism: Peromyscus attwateri (assembly GCA_902168425.1). Classification (NCBI taxonomy): domain Eukaryota; kingdom Metazoa; phylum Chordata; class Mammalia; order Rodentia; family Cricetidae; genus Peromyscus; species Peromyscus attwateri. The sequence continues at coordinate 2,267 of CABHPP010107732.1, forward strand.
GGATGCTAGCCAAGAATGGCGGCTTGGGCCATTGGGTAGTGCCAGCTATGTGGAAGCTGAAAGAGGATCCCTAAGCCCAGGGCAGGGGGTTGATGCCAACTCTGAACAACAAAGCAAGAAAAATGAAAAACAACAAAAAGAGACACACTGATGGCATCCAACCCTACTTTTGGAAAAGTAGACAAAAAGTTGTAGGGCTGGCCGGGCAGTGGTGGCACACGCCTTTAATCCCAGCACTCAGGAGGCAGAGCCTCTGTGAGTTCGAGGCCAGCCTGGTCTACAGAGCGAGATCCAAGACAGGCACCAAAACAACACACAGAAATCCTGTCTAAAAAAAAAAAAAAAAAAAAAAAAAAAAGTTGTAGGGCTGAGGACACAGCTCAGTTGGTAGAGTGCTTGCCTAGGATACACAAGGCCCTGTTGGATCCCCAGCACCAAATAAGGACAGGTATGGTGGCCCTCCCTGTAATCTAAGCAAGCAGAGGCAGAGGATCAGACATTCAAGGCCTGGTATTCCTTGTCAACCTTTCACTCTCAAGAGGTTTCCTTATTTTTCTTTAATAAATCTGTTCCCAGGCTGAAGAGATGGCTCAGAGGTTAAGAGTACTGGCTGCTCTTCCAGAGGTCCTAAGTTCAATTCCCAGTAACCACATGGTGGCTCATAACAGTCTATAATGAGATCTGACATACAGGCATACACACAGGCAGAACATTGTATACATGGTAAATAAATAAATAAATAAATCACCGGGCAATGGTGATACACGCTTTTAATCCCAGCACTTAGGAAGCAGAGGCAGGCGGATCTCTGAGTTCAAGGCCAGCCTGGTCTACAGAGCTAGTTCCAGGACAGCTAGGGCTGTTACATAGAGAAACAGTCTCGAAAACCAACCAACCAAACAAACAAATAAATAAATCTTTTAAATAAATAAATAAATAAATAAATAAATAAATAAATCTGTTCCGTTCCGGAGCTGGAAAGATGGCTCAGTGGTTAAGGCCAATGGCTGTGCTTTCAGAGGACCTGGGTTCAATTTCCAGTATCCACATGACAGCGCACAGCCTTTTATAACTCAGGTTTCAGAACTCAACATCCTGTTTTGGCTTCTGCAGGAACCAAGCGCAAGCACGGTATATAGACAAACATCGATACACATAAAATAAACTCTATTCTTTCTGCTTAAAAGAAAAGTTCATGGTCATCCTCTTATCTAGGGAGTCTGCAGCTAGCCTTCAATACCTGAGACCTTAGCATAAAAAGAACAAGGAAAAATAAAAGAGTTATAGAGCTACATGTACACTTACTTACCTACCAAATACAAGGCCCTGAGGCCCAGTCCAGCACTAAAAAAAAAAAGAAAAGTGTGTGTGTGTGTGTGTGTGTGTGTGTGTGTGTGTGTGTGTCAGAGTGTTCCATGTCTTTAATCCAACACTCAGAAGAAGCAGGCAGGTCTCTGTGAGTTCCAGGCCAGCCATTACTACATAGTGAGACCCAAATAAATATAAATAAATAAAGTGGTCTCAAAATAAGTAAATAAAGCTGAGCATGGTGGTATGCTGTGGAATATTCCTTTACACTGTGTGAATATATGTCACTATGATTAGTTTAATAAAGAAGCTGACTGGCCAATAGCTGGGCAGGAAGAGATTGGGCAGGAGAGCCAGACTAGAATTCTGAGGAGGGTGGAGTCTGGAGTCGCTTGTAGATACAGAGAGAAGATGGACAAGCCATACTGAGAAAAGGTACCAAGCCACATGGCAAAGCATAGATAAAAATACAGGATAATTGAAAATGTGAGAGTTAGCTAGTAACTAGTCCGAGCTATTGGCCAAACATTTATAATTACTATTAAGCCTCTGTGTTGGTTACCTGGGAGTGGCTTGCAGGACAGAAACTTCCAGCTACAGTGGTATGTGCCTTTAATCTCAGCACTCCAGCAGGTGGGTCTTTGGGCTTAAGACCATTCTGGTCCACATAGTGAGTTCTAGAACAGCCAGGTCTACACAGAGAACCCTGTCTCAAAAACCACCTAAAAAAAGCTGGGCGGTGGTGGTGGTGCATGCCTTTAATCTCAGCACTTAAGAGGCAGAGACAGGCTGATCTCTGTGAGTTTGAAGCCAGCCTGGTAAACAGAATGAGTTTTGTGTAACAGCCAGGGCCAGAGAAACCCTGTCTTGAAAACAAAAACAAGTAAATAAATAAAAAAGGAGGGGGGCCTAATTAAGGCCACTTGCTGCTCTTCCAGAGAACCAAACTTTAGTTCCCAATATCAGACAGATCACAACCACCTGTATTACCAGCTCCAGGAGATCCAATGCCTTCTTCTGGGTTCCACAGGCACCAGCATACACACATATGCATACATAAAAATTAATCTTACATAAAAATTAATCTTAAAAAAACAAAAAAGGCAAGCCAGGCATTCTGGCACACACCTACAATCCCAATTCGCAAGAAGCTGAGGCAGAAGGAACAAAAAGAATAAAAGGCTAGCCTGGTCTATATCATGAGTCCAGTTTAATTAAACTCTAATCCCAGCACTCCAGAGGCAGAGGCAGGCTGGTGTCTGTGAATTTCTAGTTGGCCAGAGCTATACAGAGAGACCGATTTATTCTGTCTCAAAAAGAGTAAATATAATAAAAGGGTTCAAGGTTATCCTCAGCTACATTTCAAGTTCCGGTTCTAGCCAGACTTGACTCAATGAACTCTACAGTGCTGGGGACTCGGCTCAGTGGGAGAGAACCTGCCCAGCGTGCACAAGGTCCTGTACTCGATTCCCAGCATGGCAAAAGGAAGATAGTAGGCCGGCCATCAAGCCTGGCGTGGTGACACATGCATGGAAGGAAGCAAAGAACATAGAAGACAGAGGCAGGAGGATCACTGAAAGTTCAGTGCCAACCCGGACAACATTGTGAAACCCTGTCTCTGAGAAAAATAAATAAATAGTAAGCTAGGCATGAAGCAGGAACTGATAAACGAAGATGATCAAATTACTTCCAGTGGCTCCTGAAAACAGTCTGTGGTGTTGAACTGTCGAGGGCCAGGTATGGTGGTGCACACCTGTAATCCCAGCACCAGGAAGGCAGAGCCAAAGGATCTCTGTGAGTTCCAGGCCCACCTAGTCCACATATCAAGTTCCAGGGCTACAAAAAAGGTCCGAGCTCAAACAATATTAAATTAAAGTTTAATTTTTAAAAAAGTCTCACATGAGATGGTGAGATGGCTCAGTGGATAAAGGTGCTTCCTGCCAAGCCTGAGGATCTGAGTTTGATCCCTGGAACCCAGATGGTGAGAGGAAGAAACACATCCCAAAGAGTTGCCTCTGACAGTCACACTTGTGCTGTGGCGAGCGCGCGCACACACACACAAACAACAACGAAAATAATTGTAAAAAAAATTTTAAAAGAGAATAAGAATGTAAAAATACTGATATCTTTTTACCACTAATAACAATATTTGTAATCAGTTCAGCATAGAAGCAGGAATTAAAAAAAAAAGACAAGTATGGTAGCAGATGCCTTTAACTGCAGCACTTGGGAGGCACTAGTCCACATGAAGAGTGCTGGGCAAGCCAGGACTACACAGTGAGACCTTGTTTCAAAAAAAAAAAAAAAAAAAAAGTGTATGTTTTGGGTTTTTTTTCAGCCAGGCCTTTTGGAAAGCAAATGCAAGAAGATCCCAGTTCAAGGCTACACAGAGAGATTCAAGCCAGCCTAGACTACAGAGACCCTGTCTCCAAAACACAAAACAGTAGTATTTTAAAGTATATATTTTTTACTTTAACATTTAAATTTCATTTTTATTTCTTATTTTTATTTATCTTTTTTATTTTATTTTATTTTTTTAGGTTTTTCAAGACAGGGTTTCCTGAGTAGCCCCGGCTGTCCTGGAACTCACTCTATAGACCAGGCTGGACTTGACCTCAGAGATCCACCTGCCAAGCACTGGGATTAAAGGCATGCACCACCACCACCACCACCACCACCACCACCACCACCACCACCACCTGGCTGCATTTAGTTTTCAAATACAAATAATTTTAATTCATCTATTCTTCAAAGCTTGGTAATTTTCTTCCAAAAATCTCCAGTTTACAAAGAGGAAGAGTATATGTTCAATATGGATGTGCTCTATACGGACATGCGGAATTTCCCAAGGGGGAAAAAATGCCTGATGCAATCTGTAGAACTCTACTGTCAAGACTTTGGCAGAACTTCAAAATACTCCTTACATTCAAACTCTCTAATCAGGAACCCACTGGTCCAAAGGAGACAGGGAGCCCAGTTTATTTACTTAGACACAGTGCTCTGTCAATGCTCCGAGTCAACAGTAATGAGAGCTTTAATACACACTGTGGCACACAGTTCAAAGGGAAAATAACGATAGCCCATTGGGATAAGAGTCAACTTCCTTTATTAACAAAGACTGCTATGACTAAGTACAAAAAGGTAAAAAGGCATGCTAAAAATGGACAAAATGCAAGAGCTGGCAGATTATAGTGAGTGGCATGGCGAACACAAAGGTCCAATAAGTATGTGATTTATGCCCACATAAGCACCCTAAGTTAAAGGAAATGCAAATCAAAACAATTTTATACTTTCAGTGACAGGGTCTCTCTATAGCTCAAACCGGTCTGGAACTCACTCTGACTATATAGACAATCTGGTCTCAAACTCACAGCAAACTCAGTCTCTCCAGTGCTCAGAGTACAGGCATGAGCCATCATGACTAGGACTTTATACAAAATTTGTTTTGTTTTGTTGTTTATGTACAAATTTTTAAATGCAAGAATTTATTTGTGGACTGGAAAGATGTCTCTGTAGGTAAACTTGCCACTAAGCCTGAAGACCTGAGTTCAATCCCCAGCACTCATATGGTGGAAGGAGAGAACAAACTCCCACAAGCTTTCCTCTGACCTCCACATTAGATAGTATAAAATGTTAAAGAATTTATACTTATACTGTGTTACTGGACCTTCAAAACCAGGTAATACAATTAAGACTAAATTCTTTGTTCCCATGATACTGAAAGGAGATATAAGTGCAGAAAAACTGAACCTCTCAGGCACTGACAGCTTATAAAAGGTTATATACGATTATACAAGGCAGAGCTAGAGAGGGGGCTCAGCAGTGAAGAGCACTTGCTGCTCCTCCAGGGATCTGAGTTCAGTTCCCAGTACCTACACTGGGCAGCTCACAACAGCCTCCAGTTCCAGGGAATTTGATGCTTTCTTCTGGCTTCTGTGGGTATCTACACACTCACATAGGCACACATATTCAGAAATAAAAATCAACATGAATCTAACAAAAAAAATTATCCAAGCACGAGAAATCTGTTGTCAAAAGTAAGATTACCCCCTAAGCACACATGGCTGTGTCAGTATCTATGCCTTTAGATAGAGACAACACTTGGATAAAGGAAGATAAAGCCACTGAAGCCTTTCAAAGGCTGGGCCAGCATTATCACACCTTTACAACAAGCAGAAAAGACCAGAGATAAGTCAGGTCCTGTGCAGAGGAAAGTGGAATGGCTGGAGCGCTAGCCATGGCCATCTTTTAAAGTTCAAGCCAGAAGAGAGGGGCATGCTGTGAAGATGCTTAGAATCTCGTACCGTCACTTGAATCAGAAGACTACAATTCAGAATGCAAAAAAATCATTTGTGACAAGAAACCAAGATCCTCTTACATTCAGTTCTGGAGAAATCTAGAAATAATGCTCACATTGAAGAAAAACAGTATTTTTTCATTTAAAATTTTTATTGCACTTTTATTTATTTTGTGTGTATGCATGTGTGGGCCCGTGTGGCACAGTATCCATGTGGAAGTCAGAAGGCAAGTAGAGGGAAGCTTCCACATACAGAAAAGGAAAATTAAGAACATTCTAGGACACTCACAGAGCAAGAGGCAATCCTGAGTTGTTTAGCTTGTTCTTAGGCAGGAACTTACTATGCAATCATCCATGGTCTGGAACTCACTTCATAAACTGCTTACCTCTGCCTCCCAAGTGCTGGAAGTGGACACAACTGTCCCACATCCCTAATTACTACTCCAATTTTGTTTATGACCTACCTCCTCAAGCCAGCTTTCCTGTTATCTATCAAATAGGGATAATGGCATACCTTGGGTGCTATGAAGATCAGACCAGAAAAGTCTCTAAGGTCCTATTAAAATGTCCAGCACAGGACTGGGGGACATAGCATAGGATGCATGCTTTAGCACACAGGAGCTGTGAGTGCAATTCCCAGGACCTTAAAAAGATAAAATAAATGCCAGGCGCCATGAAGCAAGCCTGAGATAGAGACAGAGATTTGAGATCATCCTCCACTACAAAGTAAGTCTGAGGCAAGTCAGTGCTACAAATAATACAAGTGGTTTCAAGCAGGGCCCTTTCCTACCTCACACTCCATCAGGCTATTAAACTTGACAGGATAGAGACAGGAGAGATAAGACAGGGAGGGGAGGGTAAGTTTAGTTTGGTTTTGTGGGTTGTTTTTTGTTTGTTTTTTATTTTATAGCTGCAGAAGCCAGAAAAGTTGGGTCCCCTGGAATTGGAATTACAGATGGTTGTGAGCCCCCATGTGGGTGCTGGGAATCAAATTTAGGTCCTCTGGAAGAGGTGACAGTGCTATTAACTGCTCAGTCATCTACCTAGCTCTGTGTGTGGGGGGGGGGGGGGGTAAGTATTTTTCTAATATGTATGTCTGTGCATCACATGCATGCCTGGTGCCTGTGGAAGTCAAAGGGGATGTTGTATCCCCTGGAACTGGAATTTCAGACAGTTGTCAACTGCTGTGTGGATGCCAGGAGTTGAACCCAGACCTCTGCAAGACTAGCAAGTGCTCTTAACCACTCAACCATCTCTCCAGCTCTCAAGAAGATTGTGGGTTTTTTATATAAGATTTTTCTTGCCGGGTAGTGGTGGCACCCGCCTTTAATCCCAGCACTCGGGAGGCAGAGCCAGGCGGATCTCTGTGAGTTGGAGGCCAGCCTGGGCTACCAAGTGAGTCCCAGGAAAGGCGCAAAGCTACACAGAGAAACCCTGTCTCAAAAACAAACAAACAAACAAAAAAAAAACCTGACCCCAAGTCCTCTGCAGTAGTAGTAAGTGCTCTTAACCACTGAGCCATCTGTCCAGCCCTGGAAAAAAAAAGGTTTAAAAATGCTTTCTAACTGGGCAGTGGTGGCTCACGCCTTTAATCCTAGACTCAGGAGGCAGAGGCAGGCGTATCTCTGTGGATTCAAGGCCAACCTAGTCTACAGAAAGAGTTACAGGACACCCTGGGCTACACAGAAAAAGCCTGTCTCTAAAAAACTAAAACCAAAACTAAAAAAAGGTTTCTAGGGGCCTTCGGGATAACTCATTGGGTAACATCTTGATGGCTAATGCAAACCGACAGACAGCCTGAGTTCTGTGAGATCCTGAAATCTACGCAACAAGAGAACTAAGACTATGAAAGTTGTCCTCTGACCTCTACACAGGTGTCATAGCACACACAGCCCACCCCAACCCACGCAAGAATCCCACACACATACACACATACACACACACACACACACACACACACACACACACACACACACACACAGTAATAAATAAAATAAGGCGGGCTGAAGAGATGGCTGCTCTTCCCAAGGACTCAGGGTCAATTCCCAGTACTCACATGGAAGCTCACAACTGTCTGTAACTCTAGTTCCAGGGAATCAAAAAAAAGGTCTTTTAAAAAAATTAATTAATTAAATAAAATAAAATAAAATAAGGCTGCACCCTGACACAAGAGGGTTGCCCCAAGTTTGAGGTAACCTGAAGAACACTTTTCAAAACAACAAAAAATGCATTCTCTGAGGACCCAAGCTGTTCCTTCCATAATTAAACAGGTTGAGTTTACTCATTTCATATTACTAAGAACAGGCTGGTTGAATCAGTGGAACTTTCCAGAGTCAGTGGGAGAGCCTGCTAAGGGAACATCTTACCCTCACCGTCCCTCCTCCTCCTTCCCCATCACTGCAGAATGAGGGCCTCCAGCCTGACACTGGCTGTGTCCTGAACTCCTCTTTACTTTGTGTTTTTCTTTTTTGGTGACAAGGTCTTATTCTGTAGCCAGACTCCTGCCTCAGCTTCTCAAGTGGCCAGGATTAGACACCCAGTACTATTTCGTTTTCTGGTCACCATTCTGCAGGCCCTACGTCAAGGTTTCTCCATTGCCAAGGGGTACCCAATTAAGGACCCCCTCCCCCCATTTTGGTTAAAAAAAATTTTTTTTAAGATGGGATCTTATGTAGTGGATGATGACCTTGAACACTGATCCTCCTGCTGGCTATGATTATACATGAACACACACACACACACACACAAACATGTATATACATCCCACATATGTACAAGCAGGGAGGGCATGGTGGTATATACCTATAACCCCAGCACTTGGGAACTTGGAGATGGAGGCAGGAGATTGAGTTCAAGGCCAGCTTTGAGTACACAGAGACAGTGAGTGTCTGGAAGCCGGGCTGGGCTATCTGAGAACAAAGAACTGAACTCAGGGAATCTGACTCCACATAACAACTACACTGCCAAGTCAAAAGGGGTCTCTAAAGATGGGAGCTGGAAAGGAGGGAAGCAGGGAAGTCTATCTTAGCAGTTATGAGCCAGAACTCTGCAGCAGGGTGGCTGGCCTAGGTTGGGATCACACAACGTTGAGTAAGTCCTTTTGCTCCTGAGCCCAGGCTCCTCCCCTACAATAAGTAGTGCATACTTTCACACAGGTTTCCAAGAGCCTGACTCATAATAAGCAGTCAAGGCTATTGATCTTGCAGCCCTAAGCCCTACTAATCCAGACTGCTTCAAGTTCCAACCTCTAGAACTTTACGGAAAAGCTGCTTCTGCCGCTCCCTGGTCCATCAGGCCTCAGCACAGACATCACAGTACCTCTCAACAGGGCGTCAGTTCTGTATCCCCACGACATGCTCAATCACAGCTCAATACTGATTTCAGCTGAAGGTAAGGAACTCTTTTTTTTTTTTTTTTTTTTTTGGCTTTTTCGAGACAGGGTTTCTTTTGTGTAACAGCCTTGGCTGTCCTAGAACTTGCTCTGCAGCCCAGGCTGGCCTCAACTCTCAGAGATCCACTTGCCTCTGCCTCCCGAGTGCTGGGATTAAAGGTGTGTGCCACCACCTCCCAGCTGGTAAGGAACTCTTGATGAACCTTAGCATCTAACAGGCAGTGACCTTATGTGACATACACATGGTATGGGGTGACCTCAGCTTCCTCACTAGGAAAGCAGAATAATAAGGTCAGTACCATCCTAGGGAGGATTAAAAGACTCCATGCTAAAATCCTGAAAAGGAAAAAAAAAAAAAACTCTGCACAGAAACACATACAAACTATTATTAATAATACCCTATGGGGACACAGGGAGGATGGCAAAACCTAAGGAATAGAGCACCTGAAGAGAGACTGTTATTTTGTCCCTGGGGTCTGACAAAATCTTTAACTACTTTTCTTAGGCCCTTGGGACTTCAGCCTGCAAGCATCTCCATTGTCTAGAGACTGCAGACTAGAGGTCTGGAGTGAGGCTTGGTTTGGGTTTTTTTTTTTTGAGGGGGGGGGAGGTTGTTGTTTTGTTTTTTAGTTTTTTGTTTGGTTGGTTTTTGTGGGTTGTTTCCCCCCACTCCCCCCAAGACAGGGATCACCATGTGGCCCTGGCTGGCCTGGAACTTGCTTACACAGACCAGGCTGGCTTTGAACTCAGAAATCTGCCCGCCTCTGGCCTCCCAAATACTGGGATTACAGGTGTGAGCCACCACGCTTGTAGTGAGTTTGGGGTAGATTCTTTTTTCTTCTCTCCCCCTATTTCCTTTTATTGAGATAAAGTTTCACTCTGTAGCCCAGGTTGGCTCCTCCTGTCTTAGACTTAAGGGCATGAGCCACCATAACCTGGCTACATGTGTGTTCTTTCTGAAAGTCGCAGGAAAACACAGCTGAACTGTTTTCCCCTGAAAAAGCAGCTCTTTTGTTGCTCATAGAATGTTAAAAACACATTATTTAATAGACAACTAATTTTCTCTCTCTTCTTTTTTTTCTTTTTTGGTTTTTCTAGACAGGGTTTCTCTGTGTAACAGCTCTGCCTGTCCTGGAACTAGCTCTGTAGACCAGGCTGGCCTCAAACTCAGAGATTGCCTACCTCTGCTTCCTGTGTGCTGGGATTAAAGGCATGCAATACCACCACTCAGTGACAACTAATTCTCTTATGCTTTAAATATTAACTTTTATTCCTGGCCTTCCTTATCTATTAATTCCAGGAAATAGCTAACATCTGTTCAGTTTTTGCTGCATGCCAAATCCTTGACAAATATCTCATTCCCAACAATACAGAGAAACCAGCAGCAATGGCCCAACCCTACATGGTAGAAAAAGGCCAAAACTAAGGAACTTAGCTATGGCACCCAGCACAGACAAGCTTCTTTTTGCAGTGAGCAGTGGCTAATTCAAAGACTCACAGCTGGGACTGGAGAGATGGCTCAGCGGTTAAGAGCACTGACTGCTCTTCCACAGGTCATGAGTTCAATTCCCAGCACCCACATGGTAGCTAACAACTGTCTGTAACTACAAGATCTAACACCCTCACATAGACATGCATACAGGCAGAACACCAATGCACATAAAATAAAAATAAATAAATTATAAAAAAAAAAAAAGACTCACAGCTGATCAAAGTGCTGACAGTCGGTGGAATGAGTGTTCAGCCCTAAATAGGTCATCTATATCAATCTCCCCTCCCCCTAAGGGCGTATCTTGGAAGATGGGGTGAAAAGAATAAGAATGAGAGGCTGGGGAGGTTGCTGGGAACTGCTCTGCCCTGGATAGGAACCAGTTGTTGCACATATGAAGGAAGCCACAGCACTGGTTACTTACAGTAGAGCTGCACTAGATCAAGCCAGCCTTACCCTTAGCTGAGGAGCTGTGGTAATTGGAAGAGGGACAGTTACTTTTCTTTAAGTGTGTGCCCATGCTACAGTGGCTGTTCCCATATCCATGCAAATATGGATGGACTAATTGTGTGTTATTTGAAAAGGGGGGAGGGGAGGAACATAGTGGAAATGATCAAAATACACGGTATACATGTATAATCCTATCAATATTATGTGTATATACACACATACATTTATTTATTTATGGCCTTTGAGCAGGGTGTGGTAACAGACAACTATAATCCCAGCTACCCTTGAAGCTAAAGCAGCAGCATCAGGAATGCAAGGCTGCAATGCCTGGGCTACATACTAAACTCTATCTGAAAATATCATGGCTTGGGGGCTGGAGAGATGACTCGGCGGTTAAGGGCACCAGCTGCTTGTCCAGAGGACTCAGGTTCATTCAGAGACTCACATGGCAAAAGGAAAGGATGCTATCTGACCCTCCATGCCCAAGCTATGTCATTAGTGCCCGTCTACATACACAGATATGCAGCAATTCAAAAATTAAAACTTAAAAAGGCCTAATGGCAGACAGTGGCAATACATGCCTATGATCCAAGCACTTAGGAGGTGAAGGCAAGAGGATTAGAAGTTCATGGTCATTCCTCAGCTACAGAGCAAATTTGAGGCTAGCTTGGACTACATGAGATCCTGTCTCAAAAAAAATAAAAAAATAAAAAAATAAAACCCCTCAAAAATGGTCTTTAAAATCCTGGCAATACAATGATAAGGGACTGCTATGTTTTCTTTTCTGAAAAGGAAGGGTCAGGCACATTAGCATGTCTGTAACCCCAGCACCTGGTAGAGGTGGCAAGTTTTTTTTTTTTTTTTTTTTTTTTTTTTTGGTTTTTCGAGACAGGGTTTCTCTGTGTAGCTTTGCGCCTTTCCTGGAGCTCACTTGGTAGCCCAGGCTGGCCTTGAACTCACAGAGATCCGCCTGCCTCTGCCTCCCGAGTGCTGGGATTAAAGGCGTGCACCACCAACGCCCGGCGAGGTGGCAAGTTTTAAGTGCCCGAGTTTCCATGACAGACTTCCACAACCTAGGTATTTCAATTATCTGTGCTCCTACAGAAGCAAGAAAGGTAAGTCAATCCACCCAGGTGTAGACACATACACACCCCACTCTCTTTTTAAGACAGGGTCACACTACGCAGCCCTGGCTGGCCTGGAACTTCCTATGGAGACCAGACTGGCCTCCAATTCAGAGATGCTCCTGCCTCCAGAGAGTTAGTATAAAGGTGTAGTGGAACTACCGATTAGACCTTTTTCATGTGGGAAAGAGACCTCAAAATCACAGGCTTCTACTAGGAAAAACACCCAAATGCACTCCCCTAGGACACATAGGAGTTGAATTCCTAGGATTATGTTCCTTCATGGAATAAAGCCCTCATTTTAAACCCTCCCCCAAACAACACCTCTGAGTCCTTTCCCAAAGACCACTGACTCAAGCATCACCTCCCTTTCCCACAACCATCCTATTTACACTTGGTGACTAATACCAGACTCTAAGTTTTTACAAGGTTTCTGAAAGCTCATTCATTCCAATTGGCCAAATAACCATGGTCCAACTGGAGAGATCCAGGCAAGGATCCAACAAAGCTATTAACGCTATTCCAAGTAAAGGTTTTGATTTTGATTAGGTTACCTCACTGCTAGTCAAGAATCAATGGGGGCAGTCCCTGAGAAAGCAGCCCAAAGGCAGCACCCCTCCTTTCTCTAAGCTTGTAACCTATCAAAATTGAGTGGCTAAAAACACACACACCTGTAATCCCAGTACTCTGAAGGCTGAGGCAGGAGGACTACACAGTCTGAATTACACAGCAAAACCCATCTCAAACAAAATAAGACAAAAGGCTGGGGGCTGAAGAGATAGCACTGAGGAGTACTAGCAACCAGTGCTCTTCCAGAGGACCCCGGTTCAATTCCCAGCACCCACATGACAACTAACAGCCTTCTGTGACTCCAGTTCCAGGGGAGCCAACACTCTCTTCAGGCCTCCACAAGCACTGCATGCACATGGCACACAGACATACATGCAAGCAAAACACCCATATAAATAAAAGAAAAACCAAGCCAGACAGGGTGCATGCCTTTAGTCCCAGCACTCGGGAGGCAGAGGCAGCAGGTGGATCTCTAGGGTCAAGGCCAGCCTGGTCTACAGAGCAAGTTCCAGGACAGTCAGGGCTATAGAGAGAAACCATGTCTCAAAAAAAAAACCAAACCAAACAAACAAAAAAAACCCCTAAAAAAATTTTTTTTTAATTTTAAAAGGGTGGCGTTGAACATGGTAGCACAGGCCACACTAATCGCTACACTTGAAGGCAGAGACAGACAGGTGGATCTCTGTGAGTTTAAGGTCAGTCTACATAGTAAGTTCCAGGACAGCCAGAGCTATATAGTGAGCCCTTGTCTCAGAAAAAAATTAAAAGATAAATAAAAAATAAACACAGGAATAAAAATAATTTTTAAGCCGGGCGGTGGTGGCGCACGCCTTTAATCCCAGCACTCGGGAGGCAGAGGCAGGCGGATCTCTGTGAGTTTGAGGCCAGCCTGGGCTACCAAGTGAGTTCCAGGAAAGGCGCAAAGCTACACAGAGAAACCTTGTCTCGAAAAACAAAAACAAAAACAAAAATAATAATAATAATAATAATAATAATTTTTAACTTAAAAAACAACATTTTAAGTGACAGAGTGCTTACCAAGAATGAGAGTATCCCAGGACCACCAAATATTATCTATATAGTTATAGATATCTTCCCCATATTCCTTTCTAAGAAGTGAGGGCAATAAATCAGTGGACCAAATGCACCTTTGAGTACTGATTTCCATACTCATCAGCAATGGTTATCAAGACATTCTCAAGGAATTCATTAGAAATCTAGGGGCTTTGTTTATACTGCTGGGGATCCATCCAGGACCCCCCATATCCTAAGTAAGTGATCTATCACTGAGCTACATTCCCCACCTGAGTCATGTTGTTCTGTCTCTTTTTGAAACACTACGTAGCCCTGCTGGCCTGAAACTCAGAGAGCACCACCTCTAACTTTGCAACCAGAGAGCTGGGATCAAAGGTGCACACCAGCAAGCCCCACTCGCAGCTTTGTTAGTTTTTTTGAAAGGATTTTTATTATTATGCATATGTGTAGATATGTATCTGTGACTGCAGGAATCAATTTTTGTAGTTACCTTTCTCCTTCACATTTACATGGGTTCCAGGAATCAAACTCAGGTCATCAGCAAACACTCTTACTGAGCAATCTTACCAGCCTTGTTTTGTCTTCTTTTAGAGGCAAAGTCTTGATATATAGACCAGGCTAGCCTCAAACTCTATCAGGCATATCCAACCCCTAGTCCACAGGGCAGATGCATCCCAGGATAGCTGTGAATCTGGCCCAATATATTTGCAGATGACTATATCATATTGCAATGTCAAAAGGTTGAACATGCTGCATCTCAAGCTCCCCACCTCACCCTTCAGAGCAATGGGATTTCAGGTATGTGTCAGCTCTGAAATAGGGTTTGTTTGCTTAACTTTTGTTTCCTAAGATTTATTTATTTATGTATTTTATGTATATGAATGTTCTATTTGCAAGAAGCCTGCATGAAAGAAGAGGGCATTAGATCCCACATTAGATGGTTCTGAGCCATCATGGAGTTGCTGGGAATTGAACTCAGAACCTCTGGAAGAGCAGCCTCTTAACCCCTGAGCCATCTCTCCAGGCCCTCTAGGGTAGTTTTTGAAAGGTATCTGCACTTAGTACATGTTTTCAAAGTTTAGATGCACCGTTTTGGGTTTGTTTGTTTGTTTCAGTTTTTTTCTTTTGTTTTTGTTTTTTCTGTTTTTTCAGTTTTTCAAGACAGGGTTTCACTGTGTAGCTCTGGCTGTCCTGGAACTCACTCTGTAGACTAGGCCGGCCTCAAACTCACAGAGATCTGCATGCCTCTACCTCCCAAGTGCTGGAATTAAAGGCACGCACCACCACCCACTAGCTCCAGGTCTTAAAGCAAAGCAAACCGCTTTTTGTGTTGTGAGACAGTCCCTGTAAGCCAGGCAGACCTCACTATGCAGCCAAGGATGGCTTCGAACTCTTGATTCCCCTGTGTTCCACCTCCCCAGTGCTAGAATTCTAAGCACAATCCACTCCATCTGGCTGCAAACTGCCTTTCACCTTCAGAATTTCATGCTACTTGCCCTGCTAATTAAAAGGGGGGGGGGGGAAGCAGTGGGGGTGGGAGCTGGAGAGGGAACCAGGCATGATGATACCTGCCTGAAATCCCAGCATTTAAGAGGCAAAGATAGGCAGATTCTCACAAATCCAAGGCCAACCTGATCTACACAGGGAGATCCCATCTCAAGAAAAATTTAAAAATAAAAAGTAAGGTCTGGGGAGATTGCTCAGTGAGTAAAATGTTTGCTGTGCAAACAAAAGGACCTGAGGTTAGACCCAGCCCCATTTAGAAGCCCAGACTGGCAGCACTTGCCTGTATCCTCAACACAGCAGGGGAGAGGCTGGTGAGGGGCTCTCTGGCCAACCAATCTAACCAAAATGGAGAGCTCTGGGTTCAATGAGCTCTTACCTCAAAAAGTAAGATGGAGGGAGCTGGAGCTATGGCTCATTGGTTAACAGCACTGACTGATCTTCCAGAGGACCCAGGTTCAATCCCCAGCACCCATAGGGCAGCTCACAACTGTAACTCCAGTTCCAAAGGATCCAACACCCTCTTTCTGGCCTCAGAGGGCACTGCATGCACAAAGTACATAGACATGAAGGTAAAACACACAAAAAAAGGTGTATAATTAAGATCGAAGAATAACAAATAAAGAGGTGGGGAACAAAAAGGAAAAAATGTAAGTAAATAGATTTGTTCTCAGTCCCAGCACTCAGGAGGCAGATGGTTCTTTGTGAGTTCCAGGACAGCCAGATCTGTATCTCAAAAAAAAAAAATTTTTTTAAAAAGCAGGGGAGGGCAAGATCAGCCAGATCTCTGAGTTTGAGGCCAGCCTATATAAATGAATGAATAGAAAGAGGCTAAGTGATTGAAGAACCTTGACTTCCAAAAATACACACACACACACATACTTCTTACATACACACACAAATATTCATAATATTAAAAGGCTGGAATGTGGAAGGAAAACACTTAAAATACGCATTATTTAAAAGCATTTACAAGTAAATGTAGTTATATACAAAATACAGCCTAAAAACCCAACAGTCTCCCTTAGTAAGGCAGACAGGCGGCTAGTATTGAATGGAGAACTCAAGCAGACTTCGTTGAGAACTTCAGGTAGTTCTGAATGAAATACAGGCCACAACTGACAAGAGCACACAGAGGCAGAAGAATGTTGACACTGGCTGGGAAGACTGTTTGGCTAAAAAGGAGACAGTGCCAGC
>CABHPP010107733.1:0-19624 GCA_902168425.1 Peromyscus attwateri
TTTTTTTTCATAAACTAGCAGTCCCTGGGGTGGGAGAGGCATCCTCATCTTTACTCCTTGCTGAAGAAGCTCTGCCTGGATGCTCTGCATTTTTTCAGGATTATATTAGGCATGTATAGTGAGGGCATGGGGGGTTGGTGCAAAGGGAAGGAAAATGTGAAAACAGTGGTCCGTTCAGGGAAAACTGTTTACAGCTGTGTTTTTTCAGAGGACGTTTCTAGTTTGTGGAAATTCCCACAAAAATATTTCTGTTGAGGACATTGACTGAGTTTTCTCACCGCACTGCCTGAACTCAGATTATTATCAGAGCCTCATTTGGCTGGCTGGAGGTTGGTTAGGTGTGTGTTTGTCTGTCTTTGCCTTTCTTATTTGCTTTTCTAGTACCATGGATGCTTCTCCGCCACCTCTTGGGGTAAGAGGTTTTCTACTGATAAAGAACACTTCATCATTCCCAATGCTTTATTATTTGGGTTAGGCTGTCTTGTTTTATTCACTATGGCCTCCAACCCATTTCTGTGATAGGTAACTTTTGATACTGGGAGATTCTAGCCTAAAACAATTTACTTGTCCACTTCACTTTACTGAACCACAGAAATATCTAATTCTTTGTTAAAATACAGGTTTTAGAAATGCTACACATTAAGCCAGTGTCAGCTATTAGCTTCACTATACTAACGAGGTTGCTAGAATTAGCATACTCCTCAG
This sequence comes from Peromyscus attwateri, assembly GCA_902168425.1. NCBI lineage: Eukaryota > Metazoa > Chordata > Mammalia > Rodentia > Cricetidae > Peromyscus > Peromyscus attwateri. Next base: position 706 of record CABHPP010107733.1, read on the forward strand.
CCAGGTGCAAGGAAGTGGGACCTAAAATAAAAGTGCCATTATGTGGGGTATTCCCAAGAAGAGTTTAATCTCTTCATGTTGTTGTCCTTTATAAAAATTCTTCCCTTTTTTCAATAGCCTTTCTGGCATTGGTCTCTCAAATTATTCATCTGTTCTGTAACCAGAGTAGCCATTTAGATTCATTTATCCTATTTAACTTCTTCAGAGGCTCCTCACTGCATAAACAATAAAAATCTGGCTCTTTGGCATGGTTAAGTGTTCAGGATTTGATCCTAACCCCTGGTTGATTCTCTCTCACACTGACAGTTATCTCACTTTGTTTTGTTTTTTGTTTTTTTTTAGTAATATTTTAATTAGATTTTATTTATTTAGCATGTGTGGGGGGTGCACATGAATGCTGCCATGAAATATATATGGATGTTGGAGGGCAAGTTTCAGGGGTCAGTTCTCTCTTTCCATCATGTGAACCTTGAAGCCATCTCATCAGCCTGTATTTAACGCCTGCACAATTGTTTCTACTTTCCCCCATGAACCCTGTGTGGGTTGCAACATCTGTACCTTTGTTTATAGTATTTATTATATGTGGAACATTCTTGCTCCTGTTCTTGGGCTAATTATCCATACTCTGTTTAACATACAGTCTGGTATATAGAAGCTACTACAGTTGTTTTGATTGACTTCAGATCAGTAAATGTTATCTCTTAAGACTTTGCTCAGGGAATCCTACACTGATTACATTCATATAATTTCTTTATTCCAAGATTACATTCATATAATTCCTTTAGTCCAAGCTAGGTAGGAACTTGTTACTCCAAATCACTTTAGATTCCTCAATCATACTTACTATAGAGTGGGGATGTGAACATCTCAAAAGTGAAGGATCATGTTGTATTTGGCTCTGTGTCCCAGACATGGAACACAGAGGAATCTGTCTGAGAAACAGTGATGAGTAAGCGCTCTCTCTGTCTCTCTGTCTCTCTGTCTCTCTGTCTGTCTCTGTCTGTCTCTGTCTCTGTCTCTCTGTCTCTCTGTCTCTCTCTCTCTCTCTCTCTCTCTCTGTGTGTGTGTGTGTGTGTGTGTGTGTGTGTGTGTGTGTGTGTGTGCTTTTGGGGATAGAACCCAGAGCCTCATGTGCTATGCAAGTAGTCTACCACAGAATCTACAACATCAACCCAGTAAGTGTGTTTTGAATATAATCTTTATTGTAGAGAATAAACATTGGTAAATCCATAGTCATATGAAGCTAATTTCTGCTCTTCTAACAACAAATTATTATGTTGAAACCAGACAAATCCCTGCTGTTTTATATACTAAAGTAATAAAATGTATTTAAGTCATCATACAGGTTAGCTAAATTGCTATCTAGTTCATACATACCAAATGAGAGAAATTTCTCAGGCAAGTCTTGATCAATGTTGTTTCCATGAACTTTCCTGTATCAGCCTTTCTGGGTTTACTTCAGAACTCTCTTGTAGTTGTGCCAGGCACAGATCAAAAGATGACTGGTAAGGGACTGTCAGGATAGTGATAATTTACAAAGAATGACAACTGTTTCGGTCTACCTTAGATGCAAAATTGTCCAACTGTTCTATTGTTCCTGTAGATTCAAAGTCATCCTAAACAGACATGTTAAATGCTCCCAGCGATATTACATCCCCATAATCTGCTTCTCAGTATTTAAGGATAGGCTACGTTTCTGTGAATGACTGCTTATTTCTTTGGTGTTGGGGCAGGTTTATCACAGTGATGCTATAGTCTTCCATTTGCTATTCCAGACTACAAAATGTTTCTAGTTTATGTGTGACATGATCCTCTTCTTTCTTTCAATGGATGAATGTTTTCATTCCCCTAAAATCTCATGTATTGAAAGCTATACCCCCCCCCCCAGTGTGGCAGTATATACTAGCAGGGCCTTTAAGAGGTGATTAGGCCATGAATGTGGAGTTTGCATGAATAAAATTAATGGTCATATAAGAGAGGATCTAAGGACTTGTTTGTTCTTTCCACCATGTGATGACACAATGAGCCTAGAAAGAGAATTCCCCAAGCACAAAATCTGTTAGTACTTGGGGAATTGTGAACTTCCCAGCCCCCAGAATTTATTGCTGTCAATAAATGCCTGTTATGTTTAAAGCCTCCAGTGGATGCAACCCAAATGGACTAAGAAGGCATGCTTCTTTTTCTAAACCACTTAGATCCTCTTTTGCCGTCTGATGTGGTCCAGGAGCTTCTCTTTTCTCTTCTAATTTTACGTCATATTTTTTCCCCCTAAATTGGCAATGTAGGCAATTCCCAAGACCTTTCCTTCTTGTTTTTATTTTCCTACAAAAGACTCATAGGGCTACTATTCTAGAGGTCCACTCTACTATGGAACAATAACAAAAGATTCTCAGTTCCATTCATCACTTGATCTAAGTAGTTTATGAATTTTCCAAATTTCCTTATCTGGGTGGTGTCAATTTTATGCTTTTATTTTAATGTAAAGAAATTAGGCTGAGTGTTGTGGCACAGACCTTCAATCCTAGCACTCAGAAAGAAGGTAGGCAGGAAGATATCAGTGAGTTTGAGGCCAGCCTGGCCTACGTAGTGAGTTCCAGGCAAGCCAGGGCTACAGAGTAAGACCCTGTCTCAAAACAAAACTGCTTTTTCCCCTTGCTTGAAACTCACTTAATTTTAAAGAGATACAATTAATACACCATGCAATTCAGCCACTTAAAGTATATTACTTAATGACATTTAGTGTGTTTGAACACATATACTCATTATTATTGTCAATTTTGTAGTCCCTTTGTCACTCTCAAAAGAAATTCCAGACGTGTTGCCAGCACTAAAAATCATTTCTTCCCAATTACCCCCATATTCCTAGTAATCACTCGATTTCTCATATAAGTGGAATCATACGTGTGGGCTTTTGAGTCTTCTTTAACAATTATTCCATGTTGCATCATGTATCAGAATTTAATTCATTTCTGTGTATCATCTTATTACATTGTAAAATATTTTGTTCATTCATTAATGGATATAACTTTGGGCCATTTTTATTTTTTGATTATTAGGAATAAACCTGCTATGAAATATGGACAGGCTATTATCTTATACAAGTCTTATTTCTTTTGTGTATATACTCAGGCATAGAATTGCTAATTCATTTATGAAATTAATGCTCATGATTTCCATGGAAACACAAACATTTACAGTATTCTTTTATGCGATAAAATGAAGGCATTGCCATTCCTGCCCTCCAATCCAGTAGGGTTAAAACACCCCTAGTTATTAAAGGAAATTGTCTCTCTGCCCTCCCATCAAAATAATTAAAGCAGATCATTTTGGTCTGAAACTTCATGTAATGAAGTAATTGTTTTGTTTTTTCCTCCCCCTATCAATAAATTAACAGTTGCATTGACAACGATCCTATTTCAAAGCTATAACACTATTCTCCTAGGAAATGGATTTTGCCCATATATGGACAAAGCTAGCTAGCAAATCAGCTTGTTGTTACCTCCAGGCTGTAATACATAGAGTGTATTCTCATAAGCCTACTCTCATAGCATTTCTGATGGCAAGTATAATGTCCTAACATGCATTTTATATCTGAAGAGCAGCAATCAGTTGATGACATACAGAGGAACTTACATGAAAATGTACTCTTGGCTTTCATAAATACTATGTTATGAACATGTCATTTAGCAGATTTTTGAAAGGCCTATCTTTTATTAAATTTTTTTCTAGCATTTTATTGGAATCCAGGAATCTTATTTTGGTATAAAAGAAGTAGAGACGCAGTCTTTTAGTGATAGATACGAGAGTAGGGAAGATATTAAGCTTTAATTTGCTTTTAAAGAGGGTTCTTTGAGTTGCCATTTAATATCCATTAATGAGCTCAAGTTTTTCTCTGAATCTAAGACTAAGGAACTTTCCTTAACTATCAAGGTCATGCTGTTGTTGGAATGCCTAGATTAGCCCAAATTCACATGCTGGAACCAAATCTCCATGGTAATGTTATTAAGAGGTGAGGGTTTTGGGGAGATGATTAGGTTATGAGGATGGAACCTGCACGAATAGGATCAGTGACTTTATGAAAGAGGCCTGAGGGAGCCTGTTCTTCTCTTCCACTATGTGAGGACACAGCAAAAATGTACCATCTTTTAGGGAAAGAACAAGCCCTTAAACTAGGTGTACATCTGCTGGTATCTATCTTCTATTTTTCCTCTCAAGATCAGTGACCAGCACGTTTCTATTGTTGACAAATTTAGTTTAAGAGATTTTGTTATAGCTGCACAAATACACACACACACACACACACACACACACACACTCACACACACACTTTTTGGTTTTGGCTTGTAAGATTAAAAAAACCCAGCAACTTCATGTGTAATACAAAAGATGACAAGAAATGCAAGCCAGATTCTCAGAGCCTGAGGCTTTTTAGAAAGAACACACCATACTTCCCATGCAGTCTATTCACTCATTTTTGACTTTTTATAGGGCGAATCCATGAAGTCCTCTTTATAAATGTCAAGCATGTATTTAAAGCTTATTTGTAATGCTTCATCTCCCAAGACTGATATACTATTTCATTCGAGTGACCCAAGAACATGGATAGATGAACATAATGAAAGGCCTTCAGTGAAAGATTTGCGAAATCTCCAACATGTGATGAGAATAGAGGAGAAAGAAGAGAAAAATTAACATCTGTTTCATAACATCTGCTGCTTACTATGCGTATGCCCATATCTCTGTTGCTTCACTGTGTGTGTTTTCATTTCCTCCCCTGGAAAATGGTAGAAATAATAGTGTCCAGCTCATAACATTATGAAGACCACAGGGAATATGCATATTAAAATACTTTAGTGGGGAAGGGAAGACTCAACCAGTAAAAGTACTTGCCCGAGCACCTCAGTTTGATTCTTAGAACACGCCCATGTAGAAGAGTGCATTATTCCAAGGAGCCACAGCATAGCAGAAACTACTTCTTTTGTTGTGTACTAAACTCTCTAATCAAATCAAATGAAACATTTTATGTGCTATGCCATTCATTTGGGCCATTGTACATGTTGGACATAAGACACAAAATCCTGACTATTAAAAAAATAGTTCACATGAGCTGTCTTTAAGGGTACTTAAAAGTCTAGACAGAAAACTTCCATATACAGTTTGTTTCTTAAAACATTTGACATTTTCTTCTGCCTTTACCAATATAAGTATCGGTAAAGTATTGGAAAAATAAGTATTTTTGGCTTTTTGGAACCAGTTACCTATGGTAGGACACCTTGCACAACCTTGATGCAGGGGAAGGAGCTTGGGCCTGCCTCAACTGAATGGACCAGGCTTTGCTGACTCTCCATGGGAGGCCTTACCTTTTTGGAGGAAGAGATGGGGGGTGGTTTGGGGAAGGGAAGGCTGGGGGAGGCGGGAGAAGGGATGAGAAGGAAATCTGTGGTTGCTATGTAAAATCGATAAAAAATTTCTTAATTAAAAAAAAAGAAAGTAGCCTTTTGTTAATAAATATATTCCTAAAGTGCTTTGAAATTCATTTTTTGGGTAGAATAATCATTTTAACTTTTTATTAGATAATATTTTAAATTATATTTTCCCCCTCTGGAATATCTTCTGCTTTTATTCATCACTTAAAAAATGCTAAAATGAACCAGGCAGTGATAGTACACACCCTTAATCCTAACATACAGGAGGCAGAGGCAGGTGGATCTCTAAGTTCGAGGCCAGCATGGTCTACAGAGTGAGTTCCAGGATAGCCAGGGCTACAGAGAAAACCTGTTTCAAAAAACAAAAACAGAAACAAAAGAAAACAACAAAAAAAGCTAAAATGTATGTCTTTGTCTAACATGGATGTAGTTACCTAATCAAAGCAGAAGGCTCACTGAAAATTAAAAAAAAAAAAAAAGAGTCTGATGCAGTGGTATACACCTGTGGGCCAAGCACTCCTATGGCAAGATAGAAGGAAGAGACAGGAAAATTGGCCAGAAACTTGTGGGCCAGCTAGCCTAGAGTACACACAGCATGGCAAAAACAACAAGAGAGGCGCTGCCTCAACAGCACAGAAAGAGAACCAACTTCCAGAAATTGGCCTCTGACCTCCACAGGTATACCACAGGACATGTGTCTGCCTATGTGCACAAACACAAAGATTAAAAATGAATGCAACTATGGTAGAGGTAGAATATGATATAAATATTTTAAGATCTATATCTATTTATTTTAGTTAATAATGGCAATACCATGTTGTTTGTTATAGGAGAGAATTTCTATCTGGATTGAGATGTAGGGACAAACAATTAACATAAATGTAAATATTCATCTGTTAACACAAGCTCAGTTCAAAAATCTACATTTTGAATTGTATTTCTTTACTTCTTCACAGCCAAAGTATGAAATAGAGACTCACATTCATACAGAATCATCAGCAATGCCTAAAAAACCACACCAAAACATAATTAAACCAAACAATAGTTAATTAACTGAGCACTAAAGCATCCAAATGCTGTTATCAAAAAAAGATACACTGTGCTGCCAGGGCTTGATTTTAGTTATTCTCTCTGGCAATTGAGTCAGGATTCATCTATCCCTCTTTCTAGTTAGTGAGGTGACATGGTAAAATACAGACAAGCAACCTCTACTTTCAAGGTGCTGAAATGCAAACCATGATGTACTTAGATATTTCCATTAGGACCATTGAGGGTTAAAACAATCCATCTGTTCAAACAGTTTACTGGAACTGGAGCTGTCTTGTTTAAAGGGCCTCTAAATGCTCCTCTTTCTCTATATAGAGCATTCTTCTTTTTCTTCATTTTTTTGCTTCCTGATGTTGTTAGACATCTTGATTCCTTAGAGCCAGTGAACAGCCAGCCACCTCCACAAGGAAGAGAACTTCAGTTTCTGGATTAGGCTGACAGTTCTCAGGTAGCCTCAGCCTTAAAGGGAAGAGTAAGTGGGTTGTCTTTCATGGACATTGCTAAGTACTTGCCTTGTTGGTTGGTGTGTCCATAACTCCTTAAGCTTTGGCATTCAAATGGTGAGGACTCTAACAGATTGCTCTTCTGCTAGGTCTTTTAGAAATAACACTTGCATTATCGAGATAGGTGCCAAATATTGGAGTAAATCCACATAGGTGACATGCAGATCTTAAACCGTTTTTCTCCTCTGTTTCTTTACTTAACTTTTAGTATGACCAAACAGCAAGAATCAGGTAGCCAGAATGTTTTATGGTTGGGGGTCATCACAACATGAGGAACTGTATTAAAGGGTTATAGCATTAGGAAGGTTGAGAACCACTGGTCTAGACAGAAAACTTCCAAATTCTTGACTATCATGAATAGAATTGATGCTGTGGTTTGACTATATGTCCCCTCCCAAGCTCACATTGAATTTAAATGCACAGACAAAATTATCTTTAAATGATGAATGGATCAATCTTTTTAGTGGATTCTTTATGAAATGACATATTTGGCCCATTTTGTGTGTCTGTCTCATTGTCTCCTTGACCTTCTGCCATAGAATGACACAGAAAATAAAACCTTCCTGACTACATTCTCTTCAGTTTCCTAGACCCCAGATCTATTCAGCATAAATTACAGTCTGTGATATTTGTTACAGTAGCACAAAACAGACTAAACCATTTGCATTGGTTTGAACGCATTAATGATAAACACAGTCACCAATAACGTGTCAATGTTGCACTAAGAAATCAAAGCACTTTCAGTTTGCATCATTAAATCAAGAGTGTGTCCAGATTTGAATTCTCTACTTTGCTCTCTCTATTTCTTTCATTGTCCCTATTCTGTCTGTTGTATGAGTCCAAATCTGTTTTTACCTAAATGCTGTCTTTTGAATCTGTCTGTCCCTGGCCCTGTGTGTCCCCAATAAAAGGCTTTGCTTTCCCTTTTATTGAAAAGCACAGAAAGCATCACATAGGAAAAGAATGAAGGGTACCATACATAAATCTTTAACAGGTTCAAAGTGGCCTAAAATACGGACACAGGCAGTCTGACATTAATATCTCTTTTCTTAGTCACTCAACAACAAAATTCACCAAATGTCACTATACTACACAGTAGAACTCAATTACATAAAACCTGCTATTTTGTTCTCTTGTGCTCTGTGCTTTGTTTCCTTTTAAAAATGTATTTTGTGTGTGTATGTATACATTTTAGGAGTAGGTGTGCCTGTATACTCATGCATAGTTTGAAGAGGCTGTTGGGTGTCCTCCTCTATCACCTTTTGCCTGTTTATTCAAGGCAGGGCTCTCCCTGCATCTGGGGCAACATTTTAAACTAGATTGCAAGGCCTCCAGCAGAAGCAATTCTCCTTTCTCCACTCTCCTTAGAGTTGAGGCTGCAGGCGTGCATGGGACTCTTGGCTCATTTTATGGGTACTGGGATCAGAACTCCAATCCTCATGATTGTGTAGCAAACATTCTTATCCACTGAACCATCTCTTCCTTCCCCGGCTCATTTTTTTTTGTCTCCTATCAAGGGATCAACATTTATTGCTTCCATTTACTTATCTCTCAGAACATCCTGTGTCTTATGAAGATAGGTTTGTTCCCTAAAACTGGCATCCTAAAAGTTGGGTTTTACCCTCAAGTGACAAGAATCAGAACTGTTGAGTTTTTGTTTGCTTGGTGTTCAAGCTCTCTGCTTACTACATGCTCCTATTTCTTTCTTTTGTTCCTCCCTTGGATCTCTTGTTTCTCTTCCCTTCCCTCACCTATCATTTCCTTCTCCTCCCACTCTAGCTCGCTGCCCTCCACTTTCCCCTTCCCTCTTGTTCTCCTCTACACTGTACATTGGACCCAGGGCTTCACACATCGAATGCTCTACTTCAGAGCTACATGCTCAACACTCTTTGAACTTTTCAAGTTTTAAACAGAACCTCACTAAGTTGCCAGATCTTGCCTTGAACTTACTCTATAGCCAAGTCAGGCCTTAAAAATGGAACCCTCCTGCCTCGGTCTTGCAGGTAGCTGGGATTGCAGACTCCCAGCACCAGGGCAGTTCCTTCTTTTTCTTTGTATATGCATTTATAGTCAGGGCTCCAGGGAACAACTCCAGTACCTCTCTTGTCAGCCCGCATCACCAGCTCTAATGGTTTTATAAAGACTTTTCTCTCTAGCCACCTGCTCTATCCTGTCATGAGCTCACTTAGTCTAAGAACAAACCTGTCATTCTCTTTACCAATCCAATTTGATGCCACCTTTTAATTTTAATAGTGTGATTCAGTCTCAAAACTTCCCACTCATTTGTTATTCATCTTTCTGATTCCCCTATCTCGTCAATCATCTAGTCCTGTTGATGCATTCTCTGTAATGTATCTCATCCATTAATTCTTTTGTATTCCCAAGGTCTGAATATTTTCCAGGCCTCATTATCTCTGGCTTGTAAGAGTATAATAACCTTCTAGCAGGTCTCTTGGTTTCTATGGTGCTTACCCCCTACTGTCTTTTTCCATTTCATATCCTTATCACCTATTCTGCCGAGAGAAGGGAGGAGGAAAATCCCCAGAAGAGAGTTAAAATAAATGGAAATAGAATAGTCTGATGTCAGAGGAGCAAACACTCATTGTTGGTGGGAACAATCAGGGAAAGCTTTACAAAGGAGATGGAATTTAGAATTAATATATCTATATATATTTAAAAAAAAAGAGGGTTGAGGACAGTACTTAGGATTGGGAAAAACTGTGTGAACAGAAGTTTGAAAAAGAAATGCAAAACACGCTTGAGAAGAGTGAATAGATTGGGCTAAACCTGATTATCATTGTATGAAAGGCTAGAAATATAGTCTGGGTTCTGATTGTAAGATTCCATGAACATCAGGCAAAGGCATTTCAAATGTGTGGGATAGGAAATGGGTGGAGACACGATGAAAACGGCATTTCAGGATGAAGAATCTGGCAGCTGTGTACAGGGTAGATTAGTGGGAGGAGATATTGGAGAGAGGCGGCCTGGTGAGGAGGTTATAATAGAGTTCAGATGTGAGTTAATGATGGCTTTGAATAGGAAGACACTGAGAGCAGAACTGATGAGGAGGATGCAGATGTGAAAGCATTATGGAAAGGGATTTGACAAGGTTCCCTGGGTGGCTGAATTTGCAGGTGGTGAGGGAAGGACTAGAAAACAGATGACCTGGGCAGTGTCTATTGAAATGTTCTCATTCTTAGAGCTTTAGTGCTACTTCTAAAAGGTCTTGTTCCAAAGGAGCACTGGGTGCATGGCATCTTGTCTATAATAGATAAGCAGAGAGAGGTAATTGAAAGCCCACTCCAACTGGCAGTGACTTTGCACGCTGTGCCAGGGAAAAGACCTATTAACTCTACATTTAGCAGGAACTTAGCATAAGCAGCATGCCATCTACTAAGTTCACCTTTAATTTGATGGCACTTTACTTCTACCGTAAGAAAAAAGGAGCCTCTCGAGTGCTCAAACCATGCCTTATTTGTAGATACCCATTCCATACAGTCTACTTCTTGGCCTGTAGCCTTTGTTGACAATTATTTTCCTTGCTTGTTTCCTTTCATTTTCTCAGAGGGCTTGGGTAACTCATCTACTGATTCACTTCTCTGTTCCTTATTAGGATGGTCAAAATTGCAGTTTAAGTATATTACTAAACATTCACCTCAGTCATTCCAAAGACTGTCAGTGTCTTTTTGCCCCCATGGTCTCCTGTTTACTGAATCAGGTCACATAGTTTGTTTCAGCAGCATCGTGGTAGATGCTGGTTGACTTTCTTCTAAGATTCCTAGCTGTGGTGTGGGCTCTCTGCCTCATAGCAAATGCAGCTTTAACTCCATTTGAGTACTTTAGTAACGCTCCAGAAAGTGAATACATTTGCACAAATGATAAATTTTGTTGTTTAATTTTGTAACTGTTTAACTTTGGTTTGTTTCTTTGCATTTTCAATTTTTTAAATTCAAGGGTACTGTATGGGTGTTCATCTCTTCAGGCTTTTTATACTACCTGGAAATACAGTTTGTTTTATTATTCTAAAATTTAAAGCAGTCAGAGGAATGAATATATCTATAAACAAAATATTTATTTGATATTGAGTTTCTTTTTCCCAAATGCCTTTCTCTCATTTACTGTAGCCAATTGCTTATACATTTAAATATTTCTTTAAATTGGTAATGCTAAATGTACTTGATAGTGATACTCATTAGAGAAAAAAAATCTCAAGAAATTCTCAGTTGTGTCTAATATTTTAGAGCCCTGTATTCTAATGCCCAGTCTGCCCCTTAAGTGTTATGAGAATTTACTGGACCTGCTTTCCCCTGTTTATAAAACAGTAGTAACCTTTCATTTAAGCAACATTCTGGGATTTATATGGGAAAATATGTTTTGAAAATGCACAACATGCGCATTGAAGTGACTTACAGGAATCTAGGTTAGAACTCAGCATAATTGGATCCCACAGAAACTAGAGTGAGGGACAGAAAAGACATCAGAAATTAAGGTTACTTATCCCTGCCACAATTTGGACATTTTAGGGACTGTAGATTCATCCCAGTCTCAATAAAAATTGCAGCAATTTAAAAGTTTATGTGTTAGAGAAGTTTTAAGTTCACAGCAAAATGAAAAGGAAGGGACAGAAATGCCCCAAATAGTTTCCTCCACAAGAGGTGGTGCGTTTATTATAATCAGTGATTTAATTGTTTGATTATCTGATCAGTCACTTGATCAATGATCATTGATATAAACTTGATACATTATTATCACTGTTAATATTATTGAATCTATAATGTTCATTAGGATCACTCAGTATTGTATATTGTACGGATAACAAAAATATAATAAAATTTATTCATTATTACATTATCTTCAAGAATAATTTCATGGTCCCTCAGTGTCAAGTGAATTAAAAAGATGACATAAAACAGAAGTGGGGGATGAGTATACAATATGATATCAAGCAAACATATGGTAAGGAAGATGTGCTGCTATTATTAGAAGAATGGATAAATAGATTAATAAAAATAGACTCTGGTTTAAGAAAGACAGATTGAAGAGTTATACTGAAAGTCATACATTCAAATAAATGAGCTAGATTATTTAAATTCCTAGGTGGATAACCACATAGTTTAGTGATTTTTTATTAATTATTATTGTTACTTAAACATATATGCATAAACATATAAGTATAACCTGCTGAGTATATTAGTGTTGCTCATGTGTGTGTTTTTAAGGCTGACCACATGGTAGGAATAACAAATTAGATAGCTAATCCTTGGAAAGGACTGATTCTTGCTCTCTCAGCAGCCATTAATAATTGAGTGTAGTTCTTCATCTAGGGATGAGGTTCTGTGACATTTTCCCCATGCACATCGGCATGTCAATTGGTGATGTAATTTTCCAGGTTTTCTTTAGGCAAATACATTGTCAAGATTTTGTGGGAGTAGCTTTCCTATCATATACCAAAGACACAATCTCTAAGTAGACATATTGGTCCTCTGGAATATTTCTACCTTCACTTTTGTGGTGTTCCTGAGACTTAGGTGTAGGGTTGTGCTGTAGATTTATCGTTTGGCACTGGGCACCCCATTGTTAGTTGTTCTCTGCATTTTGATCAGTTATGCTTTCTGTAACAAACTGTCTACTTCAAAAAGAAGCTTCCTTGATGAGGTGTTAGAGGTACACTTATCTGTGGGTATAAGGATACATATTTAGAATGCAGTTAGGATATACTGGTTTGGAATCTGTTTGTATAAGACACACATCCCTTATCCTATGACCCCCTATATTTCTCCACATATTTACAGTGTTCTTCTGTTTCTATTGCTGGCTTACTTGTATGACCTCTGGGTTCAAATGGTCCACAAAAGTTCCAGCCTTCAGTGCACCAAGTACTTCTATCTCAGCTTCCACAAATTATTAGGCTCTCTTTGGCAGTTTCCAGTTACTGTATCTGAATAGATAAATGATTGGCTTAGCCTATCTTTTAAAGAGAGACCTAATAAGTCATATGTGGCTAGGTAGCCTACAGAATCAGTATACTTGTTTTAAGTGTCCACAGTGGCCTAATCATTTTGTGGATGTTGGATATGAGATGCTGGTTCCTTTGGGATGAAAATGGACGTGAAAGATGGCACAAACTATAATCCAGAAAAATATGTAGACCAATACCCCAATTCTTACCTATAAATCTGAACTTCTCTTATCTGAATAATATACTTTAGTATGGAACAACAAAAGAGAAAGCATTCCAGCAATTAGAAAGTGGGTGGCAGAAATTTTGGTTGTTATTGTTCAAACAGAAGTTCTGCTATAAACCTTAGGCTATCTTTCTTCATCTTTAAGGTAAGTGAATTGTAGCTTCTTGCTTGAAAAACAAGTTTTGTTTCAGATGGGAGAACATGGATTCCTTAGCGACTAGCACCAAGTTGTTTCACAAAGACAAACATGGCATAGGGACTTGGAGGAAAAGCTTAATCTACAATTAAGGCCTTTGGAACATCTTTAGAGTCTTATCTTTAGAGTTTAGGCACAGTCTTCTGTAATGCTTCTCGGTCTTCACATGTCCAAAGTTGAACTCTCCTTTCTGACTTTTCCCTCATCAACTCACTGTTACTTCCTTTCTTCCTTAAAATGGTGACTCTGTTCATTTTGGCTCAGTCAAAACATTTAAGAATTAGTAATTTTTGTTTATTTTTTCAATTTTTCTTATGTTTATATTTTACTTATTTATTTATTTTTTTGTTCCTGAAAGAGGTTCTCATTAAGGTGCTGATACTGCCTATGAGCTCTCCGCCACTTTTATAGCCTAGGGGCTTGTGAGAAGTATTGACTATAAAGGTTCATGGTGGAGTTAGGACAAATGTCAAGTGCTGACATTATTTCCATTATATTTATAGTGGGACTTCTGTTTGAACAATAACAGTCAGCCTCCTCTGTGCTGGGATTAAAACTGTGTGACACCATGCCTGGAAGAGTCATTCTTAGTGTGTCTATTTTACCATATGTTACATTCAGACCATCACATCAGCTCTTGAGAAATAATACATCCCATCATCTTCTCCATTGTTACCTTGCTAGGCAAGGTCATTCACATGTCTTCCTGGGACTATGTGACTTCCTGATTTGGGCTACACAATAAAAGTAGTTTTGCAGGAGTGGCTTGAATGGCACAAAATTCTAGTGTGAAAGCCATGTGAGATGGGACCTGGTTCCATCTCTTCTATTAACTTGATGTGCAAAGCAGTGTGAATAATTTCACTCAGACTAAACGAGGTCTTGCTCTTTCAGTGTTGTCTTTCCATACCATACTGAGTTCATCACCTTACTTCTCAATCCTCTAGTATTGTACTACCTATTGCCTACTTGCAAGTAGCTCCCCACCTCCTTCACTACAACTAGTCCTTGAGGCTAGGGGCTATAGAAGAGAGAGTCTATATATGATGCTTATTTATATTTCATGTTGGACGTTATCTGTTGCCTTATGTCCATTATCATTTTTAAGACTTTTCATAATTCTGTGAAGTGGATATGATTTTATTATGGTTTTAAAGATAAAAGAAACAAGCTCTCATGTCATTAAGCAAATTACTCAAGCTGTAACAAGAGATAGACTAGACATTTCTAGGTTTTCTGTAAGAAATATTTTTTTTTCATTTCTTTATAGCCTAGAGGTGGGTGAGAAGTTTTGATTATAATGTTCCACGGTGGAGGAGGGACAAATGTCAAATGCTAACATTATTTCCTTTCAGATTGAGAAATCAAGCAAATGAGAAATTCCAATCTCCCCCTGAAGACATTGAAAGGTTTTCTCTGCCTTCTTTACTACCAAAACAAGAATGAAAGGAAAGTCTTCCCCCATGATTTTTCTATTGCTATAATTAAATACCTGAAGTTGGTAGTTTAAATTTTAAAGAGAAGAGGCTTGTTTAGCTCACAGATTTAAAAGGTGAAAATGCAAAAAGCATGATACCAGCTCTTACAAAGGCCTTCCTGGCTATATCATATCACCATACATGGCATAATGCAGATATGTATGAGAAGGAGAGTCACACTGTGAGACAGGAAACCTGCTACTTGAGTCCCAGTCTACTCTCTGGTAAGAACACATTCAAAAGAAACAATAAGAGCCTCATGAAACCTAATAAGGATATTATAAAAGTTGTATCAATGCCTTCCTTGAGCAATATCTACAATGACCTAACCGTCTTCTATTAGGTGCCACCTCTTAAAGGGAAATTTTACATTCTCACTTAGAATGTAACATACTTTGATAGAATGCTTCTTCCACTCCACATAGGTAGTTGTTTGCTTTATTTTTGACAAGCCTTTCCAGGAGCTCTGACATTTGCTTCATCCAGTATCACAGAACAGGTGATTTTTCTATCCTACTCACGAACTCACACACTTTGAATTGGAAGAGACCTTGAAGTTCATGTACCTCAAGCCTCTGATTTTTCCTCAGGGAAACAGATGACATGGGTTAAGTGGTTTGCGTAAGGTTACTCAGTTAATGATTACATACAACTGATTTAAGGAGCCAACATACTTTTTGTTGTTGTCTATAATGAAATGTTTACTTTCATAGAACGCAATTTATTGGGACCTGACCTAGTGATCCAGCCTGAGACCTATACTGATTTGAACATTTGCTCTGAGCTAGATGGAGTTCAAAGAAAGCCTGTATCAGCTTCTGTCACTTTTGCTCCTTTACCTCAAAATTTGATTCTGAGGACTTGGAGAACTCTTAGAGTTCCCTTGTTCATTTCCTAGTTCATTTCCAAATGTATTATGTAAACCCCAGCGTCTTGTGCATGACTCTGAGCTTGTTGCTTTAGTGCTTTGTTAGTCCCTGCATCCATCCCATTGCTGAGTGCAGGCAGATGTGGAAATTGGCTTGGCATCTGGGATTCATCTCTCATATTAGTTTTATTATACAGTCTAATCAATATTTATATATGCATGTAAACCACATTCAGGGACACTTGCACAATTTAGGAACACATGAGGCAAAAATGTGAGACTGGTTTGAGAATCATATATAATATTTACTTTAATTATTGATTTGCCTTTAGAGGATTTCTCTAGTTTAGTTTTACAAGTGTATATATAAACATGAATATATATATATATATACATACATGTGATATATGTATATATTTCAATCTATTTTATTCGTCTGCCATTTATTTATTCTCTGTGGAACTAATCATCTAGAACTTTAAAATAATCTAAGAGAGCACATCAAGGGAGGGAGAGAGGGAGAGAGAGAGAGAAAGGGATGCTGATTGATTTTAATTTTATCTGTGAAAATAACACAAAAGTACATCTAGGATTGGTATCAAATTCTTGCAATGTATCTGGGTTTTGTTGTGCTCTCATACTGGAGAAATCTATCAATATAGTTCTTCTGAACTTAATGAAGGGGAACCAATAGAATATCTGAAAAACATTTAGGTTTCTAGGCCCACACGTGAAAATATTTGGAATGATCTATCTGCAAGAGAGAGATCTCTTTGAATTGTACGCATTTAACAACTATTTACTACTTAAGCTACTAGCCTGCTTTAGAAAGCAAAACAGCAAATTACTATGTGTTTTTCTCATTTACTTGAACTTAAAATTGGACTTGGGGGTAACAAGATAGGAGACAAATGGGTGTAACAATTGCACAGTATAAATTGCTGCAGGTGATGGTGCCACAGCAAAATTATTACAGGCAGATTCAAAGTGCAAAAATTATTGATTTGACAGCAAGCAGAAAGACAAATTACTCAGAGGCTATGTACATGTGCTTATATAATTGCTCATAAGTTATTATGGTTCATAATAAAAATTCACCCTGTTTGCCAAACCACATGATTTTATTTTAAATAAAAAAAATCACAAATTGTTAGAAATTGGAAAATGTAATATGCATTATAAAATGATTACTCACATGGGAATATGGTAATTTGAGTGCAACTTTTTCATTTGCTATTATCACCTGTCTCTCAAAAATCTTTATTTCATCATAGTTTTTAAGACTATACAGCTTGCAAAACTACAGTAGAAAAATCTGCCAATGGAATCTCAGTAAAAGATTATTTGCCATAAATTAGAGTTCATTATGAGGTACGTATAACTTGGACCTTCTCCATGGAGATTGAGTTACTGGATGGCATTAGGTACTTTTTCCCTTCTAATGTGGCTTCCCTGGCTCTGATCCTGAAAACTGTTATGGAAGACTTCAGCAAGCTTATCTCCACATAGCTTCTTGAACTGAATTTAATGACTGGAATAAATTTCCTTAGCTGAGGAATAAATGTCTAGTTATTCAACCCAGCCCATGTCCACTCACCATTGTTAAATGACACTGTAATTCAGGTGATATAATAATATAAACTATTCGGTTATCTTGCACTGTCTTGGCAGGAGCACAGGTTATGGAATTAAGAATGGAATTATAACTCAGGGTGACATAAGTAAAGTGATGGCTTCTCTTGGCCTCATTCTCCTGTGTGACTTGAAATATCAATAAAAACTCTGTCAACCCCACTCCTCATGATTGTTGTGAGGAAGAAATGAAAATTCTTAGACAACTGCTTCATAAATAAGACCCTGTAGAGATGAAAAGACTTTCTTTCGTTGCTGAAATTCAGATCATTTGCTTTACAGTATTATTTAATGTGTGACCTCATGAGCCAAAGGATTTTAACATGTGCAGCATGGGCTACACAAACATTCCAGATATAACAGAGGGAGACTTAGGCAATTATCTTGTGGTTCCTTAAACTGGAGATCAGGGCTTACAAACCAAATTAGTCTCAATATTATTTTTTGTTTGTTTGTTTTTTAGTTTTCTTGGAATACAATTGTGCTTATTTGATTGCATATTCTATGGCTGGTTTCTTGTTTTTATAACATGTATATGGCTCTTCAAGCTGAGAATATTTATTATCAAGCCCTTTACTGAAAAAAAAATGCTGACTCCTGTCCTATGCTTTGCCAAAAACCTGTATGAAAATTACCCTACTGGTCAGATATGATGGCAGATACCTATAATTCTACTAGCTGGAAAGCTGAGTCAGAAGGGTGGCAAGTTTGAGGCTACCTAGCCTATGGAGCAAGTTTCCAAGCCAGCCTGTATGACATAATGAGATCCTGTCTCAGAAAAACCAATCAATCAAAAAAGAAAACAAAATCAATATTTTATTTCATATTTCAGATGAAAAGTACAACATCCCTGTAGGACCCACCAGCCTTTTTAGTACTTACATTCCTCAAGATAGTAACATACAGAAGGAAACTAGCAGGGCTCTCACTTCTGTTTGTGATTCCATCCGCCTGTGTTTCCAACCTTCCCCATATAGATAATGAGGATAAGAATCTTCCCAGGACTTGATAGCAAATTTGTAAGCTGTTTTGTTTTTCATACAAGTATTATCTGAAGGTAAACTACACTTTCTGGAACACTTGATAGCTCTGCTAATGTATCATGCAGCCTTCGCATTAAATTAGTAGTATCTGCAAGTATAATACCTCAGTAACTCTCCTCCATGCTTTATTCCCTGGTGTCTGGGAATTCCTGTCATTTCTGTACCTCTTGGTCTTCCCCTATTCCTAGAAAATCACCAGTTCAGGCTCAAGAAACTGTACACAGCCAGGCCTTGGCCAGAGTTAAAAGAGACTTGTCTAAGGTCCTTTCCTACTTATCTATCAGTAAGCTCTATGTAAAGACCTAACCTTTAAAGTAGAGGTTCCCAACCTTCCTAATACTGTGACCCTTTACTACAGTTCCTCATATTGTGGTGACCCCCAACTGTAAAATTATTTTCATTGCTACTTCATAGCTGTAGCTTTACTACTGTTATGAATCATAATGTAAATATTTGTGTTTTTTGGTGGTCTTAGGAGACCCCTGTGAAAGGTTCATTTGATCTCCCAAAGGGGACATGACTCACAGGCTGAGAACCACTG
>CABHPP010107734.1:0-10223 GCA_902168425.1 Peromyscus attwateri
GTGTGTGCGTATGTCTGTGTGTATGCTTGTGTGCGTGTGCATGAACATATGTGGAGGGAAGGAGAAGAGGAGAGCAAGCATTAGGATGATCTATAGCATGTTTTACACAAAAAACAAAAGAATACCTAGCCGCCTCAAAGACCTAAATATAGTAAAAGGATCTTTTAACCTTTACTTATTCTTAGTCTCTTTTAGGAATGAGTGATAGACTTTTTACAGTTTTCTCGATTGTGGAGAAACAACTGTGGCAGAATTGAACAGTAACATTGACTCTTTTTGTACAAGTGAATACATATTAAAAGTTATTTTCCATCAATGAAAGCAACATAATTCCCAAACCATTTGCTAGTTCAGATAATTTTATGTTTAGGCCATTCTAGAGCTGTCTGTGTAAAGGATGCATTTAAGCATTTCACATATAATGCTAATTTAAATGCCACTGGATATTAGTGAAATAACTTATTTACATTCCTACATATCACTCACTTTCCCCTAACTTTAGTGCAGAAAGCATGCTTGTCTACTAATGTATAAGGGCCTGATTTTAGAGGCCCTCAAAGGCTACAAATATTAAGAAAGGGTAGCAGAGGGAAATTCCAAGGACTCTGCTTTGTTCAGAACACACTCTGCCCTTAAATGTCAGCCTCACCCTGTGGGTGCATACAATCATTACATGTTAATACCCCGCAAACACTATCCATCACAAAAAAGACTCATAAAAAGGAAAACATGAACAACTTTGATTCATAAAATCTCAAAGCACGTTTTATAGAATGTAGACAAATGTAGAGTTGATTGGACTACAAAATACTATTCTTTTCTTACTTTGACTAAAGTTTATCAGAAGGAGAATGGTAAATTGACATAAGTATTAAATGCCATTAAATATTTGCACGCTGATTCAGTTAGAGTAAAACCATGGCGTGCTGGTAAATGTTTCATAATCAACTCCTGAAGAGAAACACAATTCTCTATGGAAGTTGTTGAATTCTTTGATGCAAATTCATCCTCCATGTCTGACATTGAGCTCACAGTCTCATGCTCCTAAATGTGAAGCTGAGAAGAGTTCACTCTCATTTAATATCCCTACAATGTGGATGTAAAACATAACTTTAAGAATATGAACAACAAATATTAGAAACTGATGGGTTTTAACTATATTGTTTTAATGTGATTTATTTAACTGGTTTCATATAATGGAGAATTTTAAAATGCATGAAATTAACAATTGATCCACAATAGTTGGTTCTCATAGGTTTGTTGGAGCCATGTCTATCATGCTATTGAAATAGTTCAACTTTTATGTTTTATAAATATATGAAATAGAAACTACTTATGCATTCTTTAATTATTGTTTGCATTCTTTTAAAATTTAATATTAATATTTAGTTTTAAATATTGTTAGCAGGACACAGAGCTTGCTATTCAATATTAGTTTTGTTAGAAGAAAAATAAGAAACAGAAGAAATTGTTTATTATCTACTAACTTATGTGTATGTACATATAGTAAAATAATTCCATCTCACTGTATATATATATATATATATGATCCATCTATCTATATTTATCTATCTTATATGGTGAAATACATTGGCATTAATATATATATACTAGTAAAAGCATGTTCTAGAAAACTTATCTCAATTATTTTCAAAGAAATAATCCTATAAAACATAAATTTATAGTGACGATTTTGGTCTTACTGGTTAATAAGAACCAACAATTGTTTGAAGTATTACTCTGCTCTTACAGTGTTTAAAACATGGACCTGATTTTATGCAAAGGACCAAAGTTAAATTGGTAGACATCAAATCAAATCAATCTATATTTAATATATATAAAACATATTTTATGTCTAAAAATTATGTATACATTGAAATAACTTGGAGTCTATTTCAGATAAAATTATGCATATCATATGCAGATTTTTTTCAGGAGATGATCTTTACAGTAAGTTTCAAGGTGGCAGTAATTTACTACTTAAAAATGGGAATAAAACTTTGCCCAGAGGGTTTGAAGTATTTTGGGTACCAGTAGCCAGACTTATTTCAATCACAGGAGTCTTTGTTGACTTGATTCCAGATTAACAGTGAGGATGAGCTCCATTCCTGACTGCTGAGTGCCAATTACTACTACTAGCTGTTGGCACACAGGAGAAGAGGCACAGAATTCTATTTTACAGGAAGTGCCATTAAATTGATAATTTCAGATATGTGTTGACAAGTTTAAATGGTAGAGGTTTTTCATCAGGTTTTTCTATGTGTCCACTAAAACTTTCCAGTGATTTGCTTTCTGATGAACTACATTTTGAAAAACCTTCAACAATGGCATCTTTAACCCCATAACACATTGTTTTAATGTGATGGCTTGCTAAATTGTTTTGGAATTCAATAGAACTTTAGAAATTATCCCCTTAAATTATTTATGAGATAGCTTTGGAGCAGTCAATCACTTTAGGGCTTTGAATATCTTTTGCATGATTTTTCCTGAGTAAAAAGAGTGTCTGTTAGGCAAGAGGCAAGAAGCAAGATTCTTGATTATTTTTTCTTTAACATACAAAGATTTGAGGTCCTCCATTCAAAAGAACTGAAAGAAATTAGAAGACCTTGGTCCATACTTTAGCAAAATAAAATTTAATTTCCATATCCTTATCTTCCATTGGGCTATGAGTCAGTACATGTATTAATAAAAGAAGTATCAGCTATCCCAGAATAATACAGCCTTAGGCTAATAGCACCCAACCAGGAAAACACATTTTGCTAGCAAATCACTAGGTTCTGCCTGAAGCCTGGAAAGGCAGCATTCTTCTATGTTTATATAATACATCCATCTGAGAATTTCACATACTTCACAAACATTCCCCTGTCAACTTTCACAGAATCTCCAGGAACTAGATAAGTGTGAAAAATTATTATTCCCACAGGAGAATTGAGGTCAAGAGTCATGCAGAGATGTGTTTGGCAGGACTCCATATGAACTTGGTAGATCGATTCTGCTGTGCACACAGTAGGCGCTCAATAACTAGCATTTAGTGGACCTGAATCAGAGTCTGAGCTAAAATCCCACAGGCCTGTCTCGCCCATGCATAGAAAGCACCCGGAGCAACTATGAATACATATTATCATAGGTCGTTCCAACTGAGCAAGTCATGTTGCAAATGTAAACTACTCCAGTTCCAAGCAAAAGCCAGACATCAACTCATTTCATTTTAGCTGGACAGCAGCTCTGCTCGGCTGTTCTAATAGTACCTCAGCCTTAAATCCCACAGCCAACAGCAAAACTCTTAAAACATCACACAGATTTCTAAATGAATATATCCTTTCTTAGATTAAAAACAGATTATAAAATAAAATGTCTCACATTAAAAATCATAAACTGAAGAAAAAAGAAAAGAGAAAAAAAAGAAGAAAAAATCATAAACTGATGAAGCTTACGTGAAGGATACGAGCAAAATGATATCATTAAAGACCACAGTCAGTACATAGAGCAACCTTTGCATGGAGTGCTCACCCTTAAGTGGAATATCATTATCAAACCCCTTCTTTCAAGTCTCAGGGATGTATGTGGAAGAGATGGCAGAAAGACTGTAAAAGCCAGAGGCAGTGGACCACTCCACAGAAACCACCTCTTCCAGATTCAGGAAGGCTAACGCACACATAAACTCACAGAGGCTGTGACATTATGTAAGGGACCTGCACAGGTTCAAACCAGACAGAGTCCCAGCACTGAGAAGGGGAAATGGACACAAGATCCCACTCCCAAAGAAGCAGCTGTTTCAATTGATGCTCGACGGGAAAGTGAAAATCAGTTTTCTTCAACTGAGTGTCACCAGGTACATCAACCACACCCCAGGGTAGGCCCCATGAACAGCAAAAGTTAGACTCTGTATTTGGGGGGGGAGGGGGTTGTGTGTGTGCAGTGTGCATGTGTGGGGTTTGTTGTTTTGTTTTCTCATTTAAAATTAAATTAAAGAGCATGAAATTGGGTGAGTAGGGAAGAAGTAGGGGAGGAGCTGGGAGGAGATGGAGGGGCACAATAATATCAAATTATATTGTATGAAATTCTCAAAGAATAAAGAAAAATATTTAAAAAAAGAATATGGTTTATCTAGATTTGGATTTTAGAGTACTCAAGATTTATTTCTAAATGTTTGATATAAATTCTGAGAAGTTAAGCCGGGCAGTGGTGGTGCATGCCTTTAATCCCAGCACTCGGGAGGCAAAGGCAGGTGGATCTCTGTGAGTTCGAGGCCAGCCTGGGCTACCCAGTGAGTTCCAGGAAAGGCGCAAAGCTACACAGAGAAACCTTGTCTCGAAAAACCACACACAAAAAAAAAAAAAGAAAAAAAATCTGAGAAGTTGGAGATGCAGGGGGCATTGGTGTTCCACTGGAAATAAATGCTCCATGTAGTAAAAGGGTGAGTTCCTGAGTTGGGAATGAAAATATGATAGGAACACAGGTTTAAAGACTTGAAGCGTGTCCCTCTCCCTCTGCACATGGATGGATAAATAAGAAAAAGCACAAGTGTACCATGTTCTAGCTTGGGTCTTTCAGGCCTTTCAACTTGCCTCCACTCTTCCCAGTTCCTACAGTGGATGTACAGGGTCTTGTTTCCCAATCAATGTTTCACATGCTCACATGAAGCCTCAAGCCAATGATTCACTTATAGATTCAGATTTGCTTAAGAATAATGGATTTGCAAGATTTGAAATACCTGTCTTCATTCACCCCTGAACTTTAATAGCATTGGTCATTGTTTTGGCTGCTCTCCATTTATTTAAATTACACATGATCATTTTGGGAACACTTAAGTGTAGCAGTTTAAATTTCAAATACTGTTGCATATCTGGTTAGTTAAACTGGTCTAATCCTTAGTGTTGTCTTTTTTCTTTTTTCTCTTGGCTGTTTTATAGGAAATTTTAATTAGATAGTCATGTTTAATGTCTACTGAATGTCTGAAGGCTAGAATGCTGTTTATTAGTAATTTTTCTCTTGGGTTATATATAATTTAAGGTAAAAGAATCTCTGAGTTACAAAGTCAGGTCAGAATCCCCTGTGTTGATTCAAAATTGTTCAAATATCTTTAATTTTAATCTTGCTAATAAATACATTTATTAATAATAAATTAGAAATAGTCAATATCATTGTCTACAGACATTTATTCTTATCAATAGTAGATCTTATCAATATTGAAAGGCTGACCTGAGAGTTTATTATGAAGATACTGCATTAGTAAGTCATATCTGGTCGTTCATGAGCTAAGCAAATATCACTGCTGTGGTATCCTTGCCACTTCTGGGACATGGATTTGATTACTTGAATATATTTTCTGTGGAAATTGGTGGTTTTCATTGCAACTTGCTTGTCCTGGCTTTCCCAGATGGAGATATAATTCAGAATTCAAGATTCTATTAAGCTACCATAACCTGGGGATGTTATTCCAACAGCAGGAGTAATTTAAAGCTCTACACTATTTGGTCCCTCCTCTGTGGAAGGTCATGATGTCCCTTCCAAGTTGCAGGCCTGGCTGCACATTGCCTTGTATGGGGTCCACTGCAAGTCTTTCTTTCATGTTGCTGGTGAATGAAAGTAATGGCAGAGGATGTAAGTTTTCTTCTGAGTCAAAGGAAGGCTGCATTTTCCTTCATTGAAATTTTCTTTGCTTTTAGTTTTGCTTAAAGACAGTTAGTAAATAAACTCCTACCTCTTCCTCTCCTAGTAATTGCTATTGAGCATCTTTTTCTCATCACCACTAAAGACTCTGGGAAAACAAGGAATTATTTCCAAAGGGCTTCTTCTTATTACATTCAGGATATGTTCATGGCCATTCCCCTTACTGTCTCTCTGTTCCCTTTGTTATTTCCCAGCACAGAACATGGAGGAAGGCAAACATTTGCATAAATCAACTGTAAAAGAGTAAGGCCCATTTGGGGTTCTCCTAAGCAACCACTACAATCTGTTTATTGGACGTGAATATAAACTCTAATGCCTTTATTACCTAAAGTCTTTCTGAGAGTATTCAAAATGAATGTCAACAGTACCCTTTGAATTTAAACATCTGATGTAATTCTGGCCTTGATTTTAATATGTTAATTGCCAAGTATATTATAGAGAAAAATCAGAGAAAGAACATAGATAATGAGCTGTGAGAAATCCTCTTTTGTGTTGCTGTTTTCATAACTATAGTAGGACTTCAAAGTCAGGAGGCTAGATTTTATATATGACCATGGTTCATAAAATGGTTCTAAAATTAGTTCCCAAGAATAGCTCCACAGCTGTCATAAAAAATAGTGGAGACATCCAGTGTCATTGAGAACGTTCCAAGGTGGTCTACTCTGATGAAACCATGTGTGGATGAGACCAGTGTGATGTAATGCTTAAGGGAGAGTCTTATTGCTTGACTATCACATTTCTGTGTGCATGTACTACACTCTGGTATTTTCCTCTTTTGTTCCTTTATAGCAGGGATTTTATGAGTGGACTGGGGGCAGGTTGGGATGGGAACTTGAGGTATCAGGTTGTGGGGGACAGAGGGTGAGAGTACTGAAAGAGACTACTGGAAAGGGGGTGCATTTTGGGGTCAGGTAAAAATCTGGCACAAGGGAATATTCCAGTAATCTACAGGGATGACTCCAGGTAAGACTCCCAGAAATAGCAGATACATAGCCTGAACTAGCCATCTCATGTGACCAGATTAGTGTCTAGCCCAACTGTCCTCAGAGAGGCTCCATTCAACAACTGATGGAAACAGAAGTGGACTCACAGCCAAACATTAGGCTGAGTTTGGGGAATCATGCAGAAGAGGGGGAGAAAGGATTGTAGGAGCCAGAGGGGTCAGGGACACCACAAGAAAACTCACAGAATCAACTAACTAGGACTCATAGGAGTTCACAGAGACTGAACCAACAACTAGGGAGCCTACATGGTACTGATCGAGGCACTTTGCATATATGTTAAAGTTGTGTAGCTTGGTCTTCTTGTGGGATGTTGGGGATGTCTTTCTGTATGCTGTGAATGTGTGTTGCTCTGATTTGGTTGATAAATATAATGCTGATTGGCTAGTAGCCAGGCAGGAAGTATAGTATAGGCAGGATAAGCAGAGAGGAGAATTCTGGGAACAGCAAGGCTGAGTCAGGAGATGCTACCAGCCACTGCCATGAGAAGCAAGCTATAAAGATACCGGTAAGCCATGTGGCAAGGTATAGATTTATAGAAATGGGTTAATTTAATTAATTTAATAGAAATGGGTAAGATCTAGCTAGCAAGAAGCCTGAGCCATTAGGCTATACAGTTTGTAATTAACATAAGCCTCTGTGTGTTTATTTGAGTCTGAGCAGCTGCAGTCCTGGGCAGGACTGGAGAAAACTTCAGCTGCAGTGGGACTTTTAACAGTGGGAACAGGGGCCATCTCCAACTCTTTTGCTAGCTTTTGGTATCCTAATCCTCATACTGGGTTACCTTGCCCAGCCTCAATACATGGGGAGGTACTTAGTCTTACTGTAACTTGATATACCACTTTGTTTTGTTGATACTCATGGGAGACCTGTTCTTTCCTAAACAGAAACAGAGGAAGAGTGGATTGGGGGGTGGTAACAAAGGGTGTGGGGTGGGGAGAGGGAGTAGGAGGAGAGGAGGGAGGGGAAACTGCAACAGGAATGTAAAATAAATAAATAATTTCATTTTTTAAAAAAGAATGCATATTATGTGCAGGCAGCATCACACAGTGGGTAAAGATGCTTGCTGCCAAGACTGAATATCTGTTTTCAATTCCTGGGACACACAGGGGGAGAAAGAATGTTGTCCACAGGTCTCTACATGATAAGAGAGTGCACACCCAAACAAACAAACACACGTAACAATCAAATGAAGAAGATTCCAGCATGGAGATTCATTCCTGTAATCCAACAGTTGGGTGGCTGAGGCAGAAGATTATTATGAATCTCTGGCCATCCTGGAAAACATGCTTATAAGACCATTCTGGCCTATAGAAAGAGGCCCTGTCTCAGAAACAATAACAAAAACAAACACACAGACAAAAACTTCCAAGTACAGTTACCAAATATTTAGCATAGTATTGATGCTATCTGAAGGACTACAGGCACAATGGCTGGGTAGAAACCTAATTTATCACATTTTGTATGGTGTTATTCACACAGGTCACCTCAGTCCCCTCACCTAGATAGAACGGGTTCACTATTAGTGCTGGAAGACTCAGTGATTAAACGCTGTAATTTTTGGTATTCAGAGTAAATACTTCAAAATTGCTGGACATCAACCGAGTTCTACTTATAGCATATTCTGTGACACTCATTCAGCTACCCAAATCCCTGGGTTAAGATTAAATGGAATAATAAGACATCAGCTAAAAACATTTGAATAAGTTGGATAGTGACAGTGAAAGAATACCATTTCAATTTGAGGATGCAGAATTGCATGAATAAAAATCCTCTTTACATTTTCACAGATTTATCTTAGTAATTGCACCAGTCACCACAACATGACTTGTTATGACAACAGTAGCTCGATAATTGGTAATTTAAATTAATTTATGTTACTTGCCCTGCACGTCTTCACTAAATCCACTGGTGCTTTGTAAAGAAAGCCGTTTACCTTTTAGCTATAGAAAGCACATTTTCTTCATATAACAGTAATCAAAATCTGAGCTGAATAGGAATATTAGGCTTAATATCATCATTATATTGCAAATGTGACACACGAGATTAAGCAGTTTTGAAATCAAGTTGCAAGTGAGACAGTTTTCAAATAAAATTTCGAATATGTGTGTAGCATGAATCTTAAAAGGTCTTATTAAATAAAAACAAACCTGGAGCCAGGTATTGAGGTGAACGCTGAAAGAACAGAGAAACAGAACCAGCCACAGCTAACTTCACCTTGCCAATTCCTCAGTTGATCTCGTTTCCTCAAACTGGAAGCCTCTGTGTCCTCATCCAAATGGATCTCAGCTGAACTGCTGCTAAAAGCCTAAAAGCTTAATCCGGCCCTAGTTCCTGGTTTCCATGCCTTATATACCTTTCTGCTTCCTGCCATCACTTCCTGGGATTAAAGGCATGTGTCACCATGCCTGGTTGTTTCCAGTGTGGTTTTGAACTCACAGAGATCCGGATAGATCTCTGCCTCTCGAATGCTAGGATTAAAGGTGTGTGTGCCACCATCTTCTGGCCTCTATGTCTATCTAGTGGCTGTTCTCTTCTTTGATCCCAGATAAGTTTATTAAGGTGCACAATATTTTGGGGAGCACAATATCACCACATATGTGCACTTCATGGTGAGAATTCACATCTGACCCAAAGACATGGAACATTCATAGAGTTCCCTAGACATGATTCTGGAGGCTTCCTTCATCAGCCCAAGTGAATAGAGCTTGTAGGAATCCTTTCATTTGTACATACACATTCTCTGTATTTACACTCTACATATGAACTGCACACCTGAATTTCTCATTATGTGGACACTTTTAGAGGTAGCCTTCTGTCCAAGAAAATGCTGAGACATAACAAGGCCTTCCCATGAGGCTTTCCAAGCAATAGTTTTAGTTGAAGATTGAGCCCACCAAAGATCTGATTTCCCAGTTACTTTGGCATCTACAATTATAGTTTCTTGGTCTTAAATGCTTAATTAGGAGCCTTTGGAAAGTTTTGTGTCAAGCTAAAAATATTTCTAATGTACACTTTTGCTTACTCAAAGCTGCATGGAGCTGTAATTTACAAAGGAAACTTGTTTCCTTAATTGTTATGTCAGTCAGCAAAAGCCCAAGGAGCGGGTGCAGAATAATCTGCTTATATTTAGCACCAGTGGCCAAGAATGTCACAACTTTCATGTAATTTAGGAGAAGGTTAGGGATGCCGTGTCTATGGAGCTGATTAGTGTGTGATTTGATTTATTTTTAAAATTATGTTTTACCCAGGATTTTTTTCTTGTCCGTTATGACAGTTTGGCTTCTACGCATTTTTAAAAGGTAAAACCAAGAGTCAGGTTGATGTCTTCATCTTTATTGTAGTCATCACATAAAGTTAGATTAATAGAAAGCAAAGCTTAGTATACACAGAGCTCTGTTTTCTCACAATTCTACTATTTTTATAATCCTGCCTTCAGTCACTGAAGAATGTTTCGTTATAGAACAAATCAAGAAGAGAATAATCTACCTCGAAGTGCACATTTTCAGATGACTCATGTATTTACCAAATGTGATGGGAGAAAAAAAA
>CABHPP010107735.1:5315-17206 GCA_902168425.1 Peromyscus attwateri
CAGGGTTTTGATTTTTTTTTTTTTTTTAAAATCGGGCCTCTTATAGCCCAAGCTAGTCTCAAGCTCCCTGTGTATCTGAAACTGACCTTTAATTTTGGATCTTTCTGCTTCCATCATCTCCCATGGACTGAAATTACAGCCATGTGCCATCACATTGGGATTCCGTGATTCGGGGCACTGAACCCGGGGCTTTATCCACACTAAACGGATTTAAGGAAACCCTGGATAGTAAACCAGACAGAGACGTTAGTAGATGACAGGTTGATTTCTGGGCAAGGGGAACACACGGGGAAGAGGGGTTTTTGTGAAGGAGTAGACGGCGTTCTTACAGAATATGACGTGGAGGGGATGTGCTGCAGCCACAGCAAATGACCGCTTCAGCCAAAACAGGAGCTAACCCATAGCAGAAAGTCAGTCTCGCTCTGCAAAAAGCCAGAAATCTGCCGACATCTTAGCAGGAAGCAGTGGTCAAAAACCCAGAGAATCACCTGGAGCGCTGTTAGAACCAGAGGAGGGGCGGAGTTATCCGGGGCAGGTCCTAGGCAGTCAAGAGAAGCACCGCAGCCCTGCCAGTCCACTTAGAAACAACCAGAGGGCTGGTCGCACTCCCTGACCCCAGGACTCCTCTTAGTTTGCCGTGGTTCTGGCTGTGGAAGCCCTTTCTGAGAAGGGATGCCCTCGGCTATGTGTCTTGAACTCCCTGCCCCCTTCACCTCTGCTTGGGTGACCTCAGTCTGAGATAATCATCAACCTCTTTCTGGCTTCCTGTGCCGCTAGAGTTTCCCCGTCCATGTTTCCAGGGGGACTGTTAAATTTCGAGGGGCCCTCGTTCTCTTTGCTCTGTGCCTTCAGGCCAACTTCATAGACTTGGGAAAGAAGGTGGCTTAGGACATCTGCAGCAGCATCGTGGTGAGTTAAATGGGTCTTTGTGGAAGGGCCTGGGAATCATCACTGTTTATAATGATAGTTTTCTATGGGGAAATTCTTTGAGTTCCAAACACTCCATTGACTGGTGACCTTTCAGAATACAACTGTCCTATCTAGGCTCCGCAATGGGGTGAGATCACTAGCAGTTGTCAGAGGCAGGGTGGAAATGGGAGACCAAGGCCAGGCCAGGCTGAGGTCAGAAGCCAGGCACAGAGAGGCAGCTGGGAAGGAGCCGCAGGACAGGGCCCGAAGGGGTCAGAGAGTCACACATTTACTATTTTAGAAATGCATTCAAGTGGTGACAGTGGGATGAGGAGAGGACTTTGGTCCCCAATAATCCCCATCAGCTTCTTCAAAGCTACCTCAGAGAATAAGAATCCTAACAGCAAAATATTCACGCTAGTAAACAAGGTTTCATGTAAGAAGTGTGGCTAAGCATTGGAAGAGCTTGCCACTTAAATGGATCGCATATGCCGTCTACTTAAAACATCAGGATTTATGATCAAATATAACGTCTCCTAAAGTCTCCTCTCACTCTTTTGCCCCGTTTCCACGAGAAGGCCCTTCCCATGGTGGATATGTCATCTGTGATATGTGCTGTGGTTCTGCCCGTGGATGTCTACCTGTGCTTTCTGAATGTGATCTGGGGATGCCATCTCTACAATGTCTCTGAAGACAGAAGACAGGATGCCTAAGTGGTCTGCACAGTATACTCATATGTCAAGTCCTAGAGTTTGAAACTTATTGTTTTGGTCTATTCTCTCTCTCTCTCTCTCTCTCTCTCTCTCTCTGTGTGTGTGTGTGTATACATGTGGGGTGATACACACGTGTGTGTGGGTATGTATGTGTGTGTGAGTAGGCTCTCTCATTTGTGCAAATGTGGAGACCAGAAGTTGACATCAGGTGTCTACCTCTGTTGTCCCCACCCTGTTTGGGGGACCGGGTCTCTCACTGACCCTGGACCTTGCTGGCAGTAAGCCCTGGAGATCTCCCTGCCTGGAGATCTCTCTGACTCTGTCTCCCCAGCACTGGGATTACAGACATGTATCACTGTGTTGGACTTTTAAAAAAATATGAGTGCTAAAGCCAGGCGGTGGTGGCGCACACCTTTAATCCCAGCACTCAGGAGGCAGAGGCAGAAGGATCTCTGTGAGTTCGAGGCCAGCCTGGTCTACAGAGAGAGTTCCAGGACAGCCAGGGCTACACAGAGAAACCCTGTCACAAAAATCTAAAATAAAGGCAAAAAGGGTGCTAAGGCCATTGTGATTGATCTCCACTAATACAAAGAAACAAACACCCCAAAGCATCCCCCCAAAAGCCCCAAACAAACTATTCATCCTGTCCTTTCCCTGGCATCCCAAATCAAAACAGAAACAAAACTTATTAAAAGTTATCCACAAAACACATGTGCTGTGGACATGCAATAGCTGAGGAGCCCCCATAGTACTGGACTAGGCCCTCTGGGTAAGTGAGACAGCTGATTAGCTTAAACTGTTTAGGGGACCCCCAGGCAGTGGGATCAGAACCATCCCTGGTGCATGAGTCGGCTTTTTGGAGCCTAGTGCCAATGCTGAGACACTTTGTGCAGCCTTGGTACAGTGGGGAGGGGCTTGGACCTGTCTCAGCTGAATGTACCAGGCTCTGCTGACTCCCCATGGGAGACCTTGCCTTGGAGGGGGGGGGAATGGGGGTGGGGTGGGGGGGGGAAGACTGGGGGGAGGGAGGACAGGGGAATCTGTAGTTGGTATGTAAAATGAATAGAAAATCTCTTAATAATAAAAAAAAGAAAAAAAAAGTAATCCACAATAGCCAAGATACAGAATAAACTTGGGCATTCATCTAAGAAAGAACAGGGAAGAAGAAGAAGAAGAAGCAATGTGGGTGCTGGAGAGCTGAACTCAGGTCTTCACACTTCCTTATTCTTCTTCTCCTCCTCCTCCTCCTCTTCCTCCTTCTTCACAGTAAAACCCATTGCTTGCTCTGTGCTGGAAGGACTTCTCATGAACATTGAGCATCTTAGCTCTGGCTACCAAATGTAGCTGACTCCTAAGAGTGGTCCAGAGAGAGCTGCTGAGATGGGATGCTTCCTGGCGCCTGGCTCAAGTCCCTCTAGAGGTTCAGCTACTGTCAGCTGTGGCTCCCACAGGCCTCCCTCAACACTTGTTCTCTCTCATCCTTGGTTCATCGATTCTAAAGTAGCCTTTTCCTTTCTCGTTGTTGTATGGTATCAATACCACAACTACTTGTGCATTTTCCCTTTAAAGTAAAATCTTGCATGTTTTCACAGGACAGGAAGAGATACTGGCAATCAGAAAGCTTGTTGAGCGGTCAGCTCACACAGTCCAGGCATGTAGGAAGTCTGTATGCTTTCTAAAGCTGATAGGAAGGACATGGGAATCTCATTTTGGTGAAAGCATAGAAATCTATGGTATGTTTTTCAAACACAGATTCATAACACATAACTAGTATTTTCTTCTTCTGAATAAAGACATTTTAAAGATACCCAGCAGTTATCTAGGATGGGTGTTATAAAATCTGGTACACACAGTGGCTTATAACCCACCATCACATGGAACCAGGCACTAGCTGTGACTGTTCTATTTTATTTTAACTTCCATCTGCTCTTTTCTTTTCTTTTTTTCTTTGTTAACCAATTCAACATAGGTTATGTAAAGATTTCAGTGGTGTGAGTGAATGGTCCTGGTGTCTGGTATTTCATTTACTTTCAACCCCTTCTCTGAATATTCCCTTGGATTTATTGCTCTAATACATGATTTCTCAACTGGGACAAATCTAGCTCTTCTTATGCAAAAAGCATAGGCCTGTAGTATTACATTTTCATTGGGACAATCAGATAAATGCCTCAAAGACTCTGCAGGGTGACAGCAATGAAAAATAAGTTGTAAAAGCACTCCTGTAACTGAAACCTGGCCATTCTCACTCACACCAGGCAAGACTTCCACCACTGATTTATAGTCCCAGCCCAAGATCCTTGTGTTCTAGCAAGTAGTGTCTCCTTAAGGATCTGCAGTAAGCAAACTGTCCTCAAGCCAATCACTTATTTGAAACTTTCTTTCTGAGATTCCTAAAATAATTCTTTCTAAAACTTCTCTGTAGTAGAATATTATTTTAAGGTGTGTTGCTCTTGTTTATGTTGCATTTGTTTAACTCTGTGAAGCTGTGTTACTGTGCCTGTCTAAAACACCTGATGGTCTAATAAAGAGCTGAATGGCCAATAGCAAGGCAGGAGAAAGGCTAGATGGGGCTGGCAGGCAGAGAGAATAAATAGAAGGAGAAATCCTGGAGGAGAAGAAGATCTAGGAACTACAGAGAAGGAGGAAGACTCCAGGGGCCATCCATCCAGCTACACAGCAAGCCATGGAGTAAGAGTAAGATTTACAGAAGTTAGAGAATGGGAAAAGCCCAGAGGCAAAAGGTAGACAGAATAAGTTAAGGAAAGCTGGCAAGAAACAAGCCAAGCTAAGGCCAGGCATTCATAATTAAGAATAAGCCTCTGTGTGTGATTTATTTAGGAGCTGGGTGGCGGGACCCCCAAAAGAGCCAAAGACCAACCAACAACATTTCTCTCTCCTTTAAAATGGCTTGAAAACAGGAGCCCCCATGGTTGTGATAGTCACTGATGGCTGCTATGGCTAATGCTGCTATAAACATCCATAAATAAATTTTGTGTGGGAATACAAATGGATTTTCAAATGGGTTGTGTGGACAAGCAATTTGCTTATCTAGTGGTAGATTTTCTGGCTATGTTTAACATTTGAAAACCTCAGACTGTTTTCCAAAGTGGCTGCAGCATTCTACAAATTCCCACCAACAGTATACAAAGGTTTCAGTTTCTCCCTAACTTACTCAATGTTGTTTTTATTATTTTTTTTATTATAGTCATCCTAGTGGGCAAGAAATGATACTCATTATGGTTGATTTGTACTTCCCTTATGGCTAATACTAGTGAATACTTTTCATATGCTTATTCTATTAGAGAAATATCTCTGCATACCGTTTGCCCAGATTTTAATTGGGTTATTTGATCTTTTGTATCGAGTGGTAGGGAT
Organism: Peromyscus attwateri; assembly: GCA_902168425.1. Lineage (NCBI taxonomy): Eukaryota > Metazoa > Chordata > Mammalia > Rodentia > Cricetidae > Peromyscus > Peromyscus attwateri. The sequence continues at coordinate 10,313 of CABHPP010107735.1, forward strand.
TACTTACATATTGTAGATACAAGTTCCTTATCAGATGCACAGCTTGTAATTATTTGCTGGCATGCCATGTGCTGCCTTTTCATAACAGGACCGTTTGAAGCACAGAAGTTTTAATTTAATAAAGTCTAACTTATCTATTTCTTCCTTTGTTACTCATGCTTTTGGTGTTAAAGCAAAGGCGCCATTGTTTGACGCATGCGTCATACCCCTGTGCTGTCTTTGGGAAGTTGTATAGGTCTTGATCCATTTTGAGTTAATTCTTTCATGTGGAGTAAGGTAAGGTTCTAACTCCCTTCTATTTCATGCAGGTATCCAGTTGTCCCAACAGTGTTTATTGAAAAGACTATAGAAATGTTTTTTTCACTTTAGTCAAAAATCTATTGGTGACAGATGTATGTGCTATTTCTGGAGTCTCAATTTTATACCATTAACTTATTTGTCTATTTTTATACAAGTACTATTTTGTAACTTTTAAGCTTGGGAAGCAAGATTTCTCCAACTATGTTTTTTTTTTTTTATTTCAAGATTCTCTTGACTATAATTATGTTTTGTTGTTGTTGTTGTTGTTGTTATTGTTTGTTTCAAAATTATCTTGATTATTCTGTCTTTTTTTTTTTTTTTTTTTTTTTTTGGTGCCTGTCCTGGAACTAGCTCTGTGGACCAGGTTGGCCTCAAACTCACAGCGATCTGCCTAGCTCTGCCTCCCAAGTGCTGGGATTAAAGGCGTGTGCCACCACCACCTGGCATATTCTGTATCTTAAATTTTCATGTCTTTTACTATCAATCCATAAATATCTGAAAAGAAACCAGCTAAGATTTGACTAGCATTGCAGTACCTGTAGATCAGCTCAAGGATTTTCATATGGCAGTAACATTAAGTCCATGAATATAGGATCTCTTTCCATTTACTAAAATTTTCTTTGCTATTAAAAATGTAGTTTTCAGAGCTTATGTTTTAAAGTTCTTTTAGTGGACATATTCCAAAATATTTTATTATTCTTAGTGCTTGTGGAGATTTGAAAGAAAATGGCCCCCAAAGGGAGTGGTACTATCAGGAGGTGTGACCTTATTGAAGTAGGTGTGGCCTTGTTGGAGGAAGTAAGTTACTGTGGGGGCTGGTTTTGAGCTCTCTTTTGCTCAAACTTCACTCTGTGTGACACTCAGTTCACTTCCTGTTGACTGCATATCAAGATGTAGCCAGAACCATGTCTGCCTACATACTGCCATGCTCTCCACATGATGATGATGGACTGAATTTCTGAAACTGTAAACCTCATTTAAGTGTTTTTCCTTGTAAGAGTTGCCATGGTCATGGTGTCTCTTCACAGCAATAGAAACCCTAACTAAGACAGTGCTACTTTGAAAGACAGTGTTTCATGATTTTCATTTTCATTCCCTTCAGTGCATGTGTAGAGATCATTGATCATTGCGTGCTGAATATGGTACTGCACCTTTGTAGGACTTGTTTATTAATAGACTTTTTTGGAAATTCATGAGTTTTTCCTATATATGATCCTTAAGGTTTGTATACAGAATCATGTTATCCTCAAATAAGAGATAATTTTACTTCTTTCTTCCGAGTCAGAATACCTTCTACTTTCCTTGTTTAACTGCTCTGGCTGTAACCTCTACTGTTATTGGAAGTGGGGAGGGAAAACATTCTTTGTTGTTTTTGCTCCTGTTTTAGGGGGGAAGCTTTTAGTCTTTCACCATTAACTTCAGTGTTATGTTGCCCCTGACCCCTGTTTAACCAGTTTGAGAACTCTCCATTCATTTCGAGTTTATAGAGTACATTTTAAATATGGAAGTAGTGCTGAATTTTGTCAAATGTCTTTTGTTCATCTTTCAAAATGATTATGTATAGTTTTTCCTTTTGTTTCATTGTTATGTTGTGCTATATTACTTTTTCTCCAGTCTTGGGTGTTGAACTCAGGGCCTTGTTCTAGATAATATTTTTTGTACTGAACTCCATCCCAAGCCCTGGGATTTTAGGTGTTAAACCAAACTTCTAGTCCTACGATAAATCACAGTTATGGTGTACAGGACTCCTTACTATAATTGACTGGTGTTGGACTGGTGATATGTTGTTGAGAATCTTGTGTTTACATTCACAAGACACTGGTCTGTACTCTTCTTGTGATGACCTTGTCTGGATTTATGGTAACATAGACTTGATAAAATGACACGAGTATTTCTTCTTCAATTTCCTGAAAGGGTGTGTGTGAATTCTTTCAATGTCTGGTAAAGCTTACTACTGAAGACACCTTGACTTTCCTTTTTTTTTCTTAACATTCTTTTCTTACTAATTCAACTTCTTAGCTGTTGTAACTCTAGTCAGAGTTCTATTTCTTGAGTCCTTTCTATCTGTCTAGAAACCAATACTTTTTTTTTCTAAATTACCTGCTTTGGTATAGTTGTTTGTGCTAATACCTATAGATGCTTTTGATTTCTGGAACATTTCATAGTAATAAAATAGCCATGCTGCTGCTCTCAGATTTGATAATTTGTCTCTTCTCTTTCATTGGTTAGTCTAGATAAACCTCTATCAGTCATGTTGCTCTTTTCAAAGATGAACCTTAAGTTTTATTTATTTATTTATTTATTTATTTATTTATTTATTTATTTATTTTTGGTTTTCTGAGACAGGGTTTCTCTGTGTAGCTTTGCGCCTTTCCTGGAACTCACTTGGTAGTCCAGGCTGGCCTCGAACTCACAGAGATCCGCCTGGCTCTGCCTCCCGAGTTCTGGGATTAAAGGCGTGCGCCACCACTGCCCAGCAAGTTTTATTATTTCTGTTGTTTTTCCTCTTCCTTATGTCCTTGCTGTCTTCTCTCAATTGGTCTCTCTCCTCTCACTCCCCTTCTTCCCCCACTCTCCCTTTTCCTTTGAGTTTAGTTTTCTCTCTCTCTCTATGGTGTCTTCAGGTAGAAGGTTCAATTACCGGTTTAAAATCTACTTTCCTGGGGTAACCTTCCCTCTGTGCGCTGCCTCTCTATGTCACAAACATTTTGAGGGGAGTCCTTTAGCTTTCCCTCATCTCAAAGTATTTCTATGCGTTTATCTATGAAATTTCCTGTACGGTTTGTGCCTTAAATTACTTTACACGCATTGAGATTTTTATATTAATTACTTTACACCCATTGTGGACTTTTCATGCTTCTTTGTTATTGACTTCTGATTTCACAGTAAAAGGGTTGAAAAACATTTTTATGTGGTTTTGACCCTTACTTTAAGCATGTTGAGGCTTGCCCAATAGCTTAGTATGTAGTCTCTCCTCGGGTGGTGCCAAGTCTAGAAATTACAGCCCCAATGCCATACTACCAAATGGTGGAACCCTCCAAACACCAAAAGCTTGAGATTCTAAAATCTCCAAAGTTAAAATATTGTAAAGGCCAAAATCATCATCTCCAAAGCTCGAAGTTGTGAATGTTGAAATCCTGAGATGGCAGCTCCTGTTATGGGAATGAAAGGTCAGGAGGGAGTGATAGAAGGCCAAGTCCTCCCAAGGGATTACTGTTCTTCTGGTTGTGCGCCACAGAGCTGCATCGCATCAGGTGAATGAATGAATACCTCGGAACAGGGTAAAGTAGTATTTGGGGTGTGTCTTTTAGGGTGTTTCCAAAAGAGCTTATGGTATGAGCCTGAGTGGATGAGGTACACATCTGCCATGTACAAGATGTGAATGACATCTGAAAGAAAGGAGTGGCCATGGAGCCTAACCCGAAACTCGAAGTCACAATTAGTGATAGACGTTGAGCCAGCTCTCTGGACTGCCTCTCATGTAATTTCCCACTGTCTGTCTGCAAAGTGCTTTTTTTCTGTCTTCATTTTTCTCTGTCTGTCTTTAGATTTTTATCATTAAATTTCCTGCCTTTATTAGTATACTTGTTTGTCTGTTTGGTTTTGGCAGTGTTGGGAATTGAACCCAGGGCCTCACTCATGCTAGGCAGGTACTTCCTTAGCCCTCCCACATTATTTTAAATCCTCAGTGTTATATTTTATAATTTTCTATACCACATATTTCATCTTCTTGTCATTTTCAATACTAAAAGCGTAAATTTTATAGACTTTAGAAAATTTGTGATTCGCTTCATGCATTATTTACAGATTTGATCAGGAAAAATGTATTACCATAGTGTTGAACTTATGTGTAAGCATTGAGAATATATGTCAAGTCATAGGAAGGCCCATGACAAATGACAGGATGCCCTTTCTGTACTTCTGCATACACAGAATATACATTCTCTCAAGACCCTGGCACTTTGGGTGACTGAATAGGTAATGGTGACTTGTAATTTCCATTCACTTTTTAAAAATTGAAAATAATATTTTTCATATTGTGATTTTTTTAAAAAACAATATTATGGAAATACTTAGATTTCTGTCATTGACTTTTGATGATGGCAGTTATAAGGCCACATGCATTCAATTACCAACCACATGTATACATGTAAACATTTATCTTTTTTATGGAATATAATATAACTTGTTCAAAACTATTATAACTGTTATTGGTATATCTGTTTATGCTTTCAAAAATAATGTTATTACTCATTTTATTGTGCAAAATAGTCTATGAAGACAAGCTTTTCAAAAGCATCCTGTAACACGAATCTTAAAAGGTCTTACTAATAAAAAACCCAGAGCCAGATGTTGGGGTGAAAACTAAGAGATCAGAGGAATAGAACAAGCCAGCCACAAGTTCTTACCACTAGGAAATCCTCAGCCCAAGAGACCTACTTCGTGTATACTCACACCTATATACCTTTCTGTGCTCTGCCGCCTTACCTCCTCTCTCTGCCCAGCTACATCACTTCCTCTTTCTGCTCGGCTCTATTACGTCTTGTCTGTCTGTACAGACCTCCAGACCTCTATGGTTAACTAGTGCTGGGATTAAAAGCATGTGCCACCATGCCTGGCTCTGTCCCCAGTGTGGCCTTGAACTCACAGAGATCCAGATGAATCTCTGCCTCCCGAATGCTAAGATTAAAGGTGTGTGCTACCACTGCCTGACTGCTACGTTTAATATAGTGGCTGGCTTTTCCCCAGGCAAGCTTTATTTGTTAGAGCACAAATAAAATATCACCACAGTATTCTATTAAAAAACAATGTAGGTGTGTGTGTGTGTGTGTGTGTGTGTGTGTGTGTGTGTGTGTGTTGCTAGGTATCAAACCAAGTGCCTTGTATACGCTAAGTAAGAACTTAACCACTGACCTATATTTCTATCTCCAATTAGGTGTCTTTCAGAGAATTGCTTTGAGTTATTTTTCTACAATTGTCATTTTTCAGATTTTGATTGAATTTTTGGACTTCAGGAATTTTGGTCAGTTTATATTTCAGCATTTTGAGTTGTGGTCTTTGGTTGGTTTCTGCGAGGTGCTTGGGATTAAAATCAGGGTCTTGTACATGCTGTGCAGACACTCTGTCACCAAGTTACACCCTCAGCGAAGTAACATCTTTGGGATTATGTCCTTCAGGACTGTGCTCCAGACTCATCCCGGAGAAAGTGCCATGTGCATTTGTGAAGCACATATTGTATTACCATGGGAGAGTGCTGCTGTTGGGAGCCCATAGGACAGACTAGGCAAAGGTCATTTGCAGCATTGTTGAAATCTTATATTTCCTTGGAAGTTTTCTCAGTGTCTTTTAATCCATTATTGAAAGTAGAACATTTAAGTCTCTAGCTATTATTTTTCTCCTCAGTTCCTGCCACATTTTGGGCATGGGCTGTGGTTGATGTATACATATATACAAATATATATATACAAATATACAAATATATATATACAAATATATATATATATATATATATATATATATATATATGTATTTGTAGTTAGTTTCTTAATTATTTGACTCTTTTTACAAAATTTCTCCCCAGTATCTGGAAACATATTTTGTGTTAGTTTGTTTCATCTGACATTAGTACATCACTCTATATTTCTATTTATTTGTATATTTAAAAATATATCTATATGTCTACTGTCGGCACAGTAAATCTTTTATATCTTTTATGTCTGAGTCTAATTTATATCCTGTAAACAATTAAACCTTTTTTTAAATCAGATTGAGAGTCTTTGCCTTTTCATTTGGCTGTTGATCCCATTCACATGTACTATCGCTTTAGCTCTAGTTGGATATTTACTTTTTACTTTTTTAGATTTCTGTTTCTTTATTAAGTTCTTTGTCATTAATAGAATATTTTCTAGTGTAATGTTTTAATTCCTTTAACAATTCTTCTAATATATATTTTGAGTTATTCTCTTGGTATTGCTCTGGGAGTTGTCATATGCAAATTAATTTCCTCATTCTTTCCTCAGCTGAGCTTCTGTGTCCTTCCTGCTAATGAACGTACTCATCAAAGAAACAGATTTGAAATTCAATAACCGATCTCTGGTCTCCGTGTTATTCAGCTAGCGTTTGATCTTGTTAATTGCTCCATTTTGAATTTTGTCTCATGTGGTTTCCAGGACAGTGCCCCTCATGCTCTCCCTGACACGGTCCCATCCCCTTGCTTCTGTCTTGTGTCACAGTTCCTTCTGTCTCACTGTCCAGATGTCAAGACTCAGTGACGGCCCCGCCCTCGGCCTGGTTCTTTCACTCTGTCACTACTCGTCAGTTATTCCAGTTCACATGAGACTGTAATTCTTGCTCTCTCTGAACTTGAAACTCCCTAGCAGGTCTGCCCTCTTAGCATCCCCACTTTATGCTTAGTAGGCATCTCCATTTCCATGTGTAGAAATAAACTGCCACGCCTGCCATGCTCTTGTTAACACAATAAGTACCGGTCTTATTCTTCAGGAGGCTCGGTCTAAAAATCCTCAGAGGGACTCTTGACTCAGTCCTCTGCTGTGGGATATTCTGTATGGCAAATGTGTTGCTAATAAAGCACTG